>APFE031173691.1:97962-140101 GCA_000404065.3 Pinus taeda | reverse complement strand
GGGGAAACATTGGAAATATTTGTTAATTTGGTTGACAAAAAATTTTAAGTTTATAAAAAAAAATCTAGTGGCCGGTCGATTGCAGGATGGGGTTGCCCTGGGCCCACCATGCTCATGGCAGAAATATTTCTTAATTTGGTTGACAAAAAATTTTAAGTTTAGAAAAAATAATCTACTTTGTTAAACTAATTTAATATGAGAAATTTCAAGGAAAAAAATTTAACTGACCTTTCAATTGCAGGAATTCTTCGTTGAATATGTTGTTGATCCCAATGTAACTGCTCCACAAATTCACTCCAAGTCTTTTAACGAACCTCAACAAACCTTGATGTAACGTGAGTAATAGTGATAATGGAATATATAGGTGAAACTACGGAGATGTTTTACCCTATGGTGAATGCGGGATTAATTAGTTTTAATAAATTTTAACATGTTAATTTTTTTATGGCGATGAATGAAAATATGATAAAGCAAATAGCATAGAATTGTTTTATAGCGGGGTGAATGTGGGACTAACTTGTTTCAAAATGTATTATAAAAATTTAAAAAAACATTCAATTGTTTAGTAAATATTACATGCTTTGACTATTAAAATAATTTAGGTAGAAGTTGTAGCTTACAATTTTAACTTTAATAATTTATTTCATAAAAAAAATTAAGTTTACATTTTTCATTAAATTGCATAATAAAATAATGAAGTGAAATAAATCTCACAAACTTTTAGGAGGGAAATATTTTCGTGAAATTTTTTGATTGGAAAATTTTTGGAGGGAAATATTTTCGCAAAATTTTTTGGGAGGGAAATTTTTGGAGGGAAAATTTTATTCTCTAAGCTATATAATATCTTTAGGAGACTTTGCATTTGTATCATTCGACATCTTCTATTTGAAAGGGATGGATTGTCCTGATAGTTAAGTTTCGATTTATGCAGCATCAACATCTTCATTGCATAACAACTCTATTCATATGGATGAATATAGCGGGAATTCTTCCACTATGAATAGAAAGTCAATTCTTCCACTTAGTCCTGATCCTAAGGACTATGAGAGTAGCACCGATGAAAGAGGGGATGGAAAATTTCAAATAAATAAAGGGTCACAGATTCCACTTAGTCCGAATTTGAAGGACTATGAAAGCAGTAGTGATGATGAACTTGATGACAAATTTCAAAATAATGGAGTCTCACGGTGTCCACTTAGTCTTAATTCTATGGACTATGAAAGCAACAGCGATGAAGAGAAATATGGTGAAGTTCAAGAGAATGGAGTGTCACCGTGTCCACTTAGTCCTAATTCTAAGGACTATGAGAGTAGCAGTGATTAAGAGCGTGACAACGAATTTGAAAAGAATGGAGTGTCAAAGTGTCCACTTAGTCGTAATTCCAAGGACTATGAGAGCAGCAACGATGAAGTGCATGATGATGAATTTCAAAAGTATGGAGTGTCACGATGTCTAGTTAGTCAAAATTCTAAGGACTATGAGAGTAGCTTTGATGAAGAGCGGGATGATGAATTTCAAAAGTATGGAATGCCATGATGTCCAGTTAGTCCTAATTCTAAGGACTATGAAAGCAGCTTTGATGAAGAGCGGGATGATGAATTTCAAAAGTATGGAGTGCCACAGTGTCCAGTTAGTCCTAATTCTGAGGACTATGACAGCAGTAGTGATGAAGAGCAGGATGATGAATTTCAAAATAATGGAGTGTCACGGTGTCCACTTAGTCCTAATTCTAAGGACTATGAGAGAAATAGTGATGAAGAGCGCGATGATGAATTTCAAAAGAATGGAATGTCACAATGTCCTCTTAGTCCTGATTCTAAGGACTATGAGTGCAGCAGTGATGAAGGACATGATGATGCACTTAGTCCTAATTCTAATGAGTATAAAGGTAGCAGTGATGAAGGACAATATGATACACTTAGTCTTAATTCTATGGACTGTGAGAGCAACATTGAAAATGCACATGAGGAAAAATATCCAATAAACATCAAGTAAAAATTTCCATTGAGTCCAAATTCTATGGACTATGATAGTAGCACTGAAGAAGGGGAAGATGAAGAATAGCCTCCAAGTTAGTATTTGAAAAGCACAATTGATCATAGTGTGGATAACATTCCTCTTAATGATGATAAATATCCTTATACAAATGATGATCTAATGATGGAGATGTTGCCAAGAAATATTGTATCGAGGAGTAGGAGCAGACCTTTTCGTATCAATGCAAGATGTTCTAGTTATACAACGGGTAGAGTAGAATATCTGACGAGAAGAAGTTCTATCAGCGCACTCATTTCAAGTGAATATTGCCAAAAAGATTGCTTGAAACATATGGATTTAAAATTTGCATTAGAGAGCAGGAAGAGATATTTGTCAATGAATAAAAGCATGCAAAACTCATATTTAGTTGGGTGCATGCAATCTACATTGTCAGGTTATGATTATCATATTAAAACTTTATTTATATGTAGAAAATCTTTTAAAATGTTTCATTCGATTGGGAATTTTCGTCTCTAGATAATTCAAGAAAATTTGGAAAAGGATCGCACATTTTATTCTGAAGTACGTCATAAAAGACAGTTTGGGCCATTATCAAATACTGCAATGTCATGGATGAAAGATTTCTTTTCAAAGCATGGAGAGTGGTATGCCAAATAGAGAGACAATACATATTCCAGATAATTTTTCAAGACGCGAAATCTACAACTTATACAAAGAATATGCAGAATGTGTTGAGGGACATGGATGATTTATTACATATCAATATTCTGTGAAGATATGGAAGAAAGAATTCAACAATGTCCGTATTCCTAAGAAGACAAGGATGGGGATTTGCAGTACATGTGCTTCTCTTAAATCAAAAAGGGACAAATGTGAAGGGTCAGAAAGAGGTATACATTCATAACTTTAACTTTTAAGATTGTATATTCATCAAGTATGAAAACATAATTCTTAATGGCTTTCTTTTATGTTGTGTAGATTCAATTGTCAAATAACTTCAGGAGCATCGCGAACAACAAACAAATGAAAGGAAAAAGTTATACAAGCATCGAAAGAAGTGTTATGATAATCCAAATAAATAGCTAGGTTTGATAATTGATGGTATGGACCAGAAGAAAACACTTTTACCACATTTTGTTCGCACACCCAAAAATTTACAGGAGGAAAGTTTTATTCAGTATCACTTGGTCGTTGTATGGTCTTCAAGGGGAAAATGTTGCCAAAGGTGTACTTCACAACTCCAAATATTCATAATGCTGCAAATCTGACCATAACCATAATTCATGATGTGCTTTCTCATTGATTTGGTAATCTTCCTAAATTTTTGTATCTACAGTTGGACAACACTTGCCGTGAAAACAAAAATCAGGTTGTTTTTGGATATCTAAACATGCTTGTTGAATTAAGAATTTTTCATAAGGTAAAGGTTGGTTTTCTTCTTGTTGGGCATACTCATGACCATATTGATTAGATGTTCAGTCGTTTTTTAGTCACATTGAGGAGGAAGGAAGTTGGGAGCTTGCAATCATTAATTGAATGTATTAAGAAATCATACATGCCAGAGCCGACTTTTGATGTGTTGGAAGAAACTGTTGACATGCGAAGGTTTATTATGGGATCATATGGTGAGGGGAAATGCATTGACCAACTCAATGACATTAGATTCCAACATCAATTCCGTATCAAAAAAATTGATGGGAAAACACTAATATGGGGCAAGAAGTATTCAACTACTACAGAATGGGCACCGTCATCAGGTTTTCAATTTTTGAAGTTCATTCTAAATCATCCAATATTTGCATCGTAAATATTGTTATTACAATCAGTTGGTGAAGTTCATAATGCACGCAAACAAAACAGAGATATAAATTATTCTGATTGCCTAGAAGAAATTAAAAAATGTATTAGATATAACTATGAGTACTTTGACATTGCTGATTAAGTTTGTTGGGAGTCATTTTTCAATAATCAAAGTGATATCATTTCAACAAGAACAAATGAAGATATACCTTTAAAAAATCCATTTATTTGGCCACAAAATGTGTCAAATGCACATGAGGAAATAAACATTGTTGAATAACAACAATCTCAAGGTATCATTAATTCTTCACAGGCAGAGGAAAGAGAGATATATATTGGTTCCAAAAGTTCTCGTGCACAACGTGAAGCCATGGAAGACCTTTACAGGGGTTCAGTACATGATATTAAGGAGGGTTGCATGACCACAGTGCTAGCAGATGGAGATATCAATGGCTATCCATTCTGGGTTGCTAATGTTATAAAGGTCTTTACAGAAAATGATGATGTTACAAGTGTTGAAGTACATTGGTATGCCACAAATACACACCCATTCAATGGTGTGTATAAGCCAGAGATGGTAGTTGACAAAAAAATTGGTGGAAAGAGAAAAAGAAAGGGTACGAATATAAATCGTCGTCGTACAGACATATTGAAATTGGAGGATGTTGACATACTTATTTATGACTTCAATTTAACAAAGAGGGGAACTCTTCGCTTCAAAACGATAGAGCTTCTGAAAAGGTTGTTACCAGAAGGAACAATATTGAGATGGGAGTCTGCTGAAACGAGTCATAGTTCTAGAAAAATTTTGAAACCTGAAATGATGGGCATGCATGTGGACTCGGATCGGGCACTAGTTGATGAAAGAGAAGAATATGGAACATCTTCATCAGCATCCAGTCACTCATTTGAAGATGTGAATTCTGATGGCATGCAAGAAAATATGAGTGATTTTGAATAATTGTTTAAGACAGTTTATCTAACTGATGTATGCATCGTCTCTTGAAATAAAATTTTTAATTTCCATATGGTGTTAAATGAGAATTTATGAGTCATTTTTATGTTGTTAGATCATTTTACTAGCATTTTTTTAAAATTTTGAAGATTGACCCTAAAAAAAAATCATCGTTCTAGTATAATCACTTTTTCGTTTTCAAGCTACATTTTGCACGAAAATTTTGTTTTCACTGCCATTTTTAAAACATGTTCAAAATTGTCCCTTAAAAAAAAACCATCATTCCAGTATACACACTTTTTGTTTTTAGCACTGTTTTTGATGTTTTTTGGCGTTTTTTGGCCAGAGTTCCTGTTTTGAGTTTATAGTTCCCATTTCAAAGTTTACATTGTTAAAAGTGATAAAGGCGAAGAACAATATACAAGAAGGAGAAGTTCAAAGTTTGTGGTTCCTGAATATAGAAATCGAGTTCTAATCACATCTCAATTTCACCAATGGCGTTCAGTGGTTTAAGACTCGAGTATGCCCTCGATGGCAACGCAAATTATATAGCTTGGAAGGATCATATGCAAGGAATATTAGAGGATAATGGTCTAAAGGAATTCATTAATCAAGAAGTCCCCAAGCCAACTGATGCTACTCAACTGGTGAAATGGAAGATATGTGTGGCTAGAGAAAAGAGAATCCTCCTAGAGGGGGTTCGAGACCACATTGTCTTGAGCCTCCATAGGAAGGACACATTGTTTTCTATGTGGAAAACATTGAAAGACTTATATGAGAACAACAGCGATTAGAGGAAGCTAGCACTAAAAGACAAGCTTTGTAAGATCAAGTGTGAAAAGGGCGACATGATCTCTACATATCTGAACAAGCTCACCACTTGTAGGGATGAGATTAGAAGTGTGGGGATCACAACTGCTAATGATGACATGGTGAGTCTTGCACTCCTCGGTCTTCCTAAGAGCTAGCATAGCTACCAAGAATCGGTTAATGGAAGAGAAAAACTACTAGATTGGGAATTACTTTGGTTAGATCTAATGCAGGAGGAGATAAGGACAAGCACCAAAGATGGATCTTCATCATCCAAGGAGGATGAAGAAAATTGTGCCTTAGCGGTAAGGAAAAGAAAGAGAAGGAGAAGGATTCTCATTCCAATTCGAGTTCTTCCCATGGTGGGAAGAATTTTGACAAACTAAAAGTGCGATGCTTTCATTTTGCTACAAATTGTCCACTAAGGAAATCCAAGAAGGGATTCGTGGAAGGATCAGAAGGTGAGGCACTGGCCTCACAGTTCGATTTGGATTTCACACTTTCCGCATGCATGGTTTCATCCATGGTGGGAAATAGTTGGTTTCTTGACAGTGGAGCTTCTTTCCACATGATCAGCGACAAGAGTTTGTTCAGTACCTTGGAGGAGAAGGATCTCCAGATGTGGATCGTGATGGGTAATGATGAAAAGTATGGTTTCTTAGGTGTAGGCACAATTGTTTTTTAGAGGGAGCATGGAGCTTGCATTACCTTGACCAATTTCAAGTATATACCAGGACTGAAGAGAAATTTGGTGTCGATCGCCATGCTGGAAGACAACGGCTATGATGTAGCATTCAATAAGGGAAAGGTTTTCCTTCGACACGTCACCATGAGACAGGTGAAGCAGATCGGTTCACGAGTCAAGAACCTGTATGCTCTTGAGGTTCAAGATGCATGCAAAGCCTTAAGGAGCAAGGCAACTGATGGAGATTTGGTGGTTGAGAGGGAGAGTAAATTACCTCTCAGCATGCAGCCACAAGAGAAGTCTCAGACGATTTTGGACGATCCACGATTGGTGAAGCAGCTTTAGGAGGTTATGGAGCAGCCACAACTGGGGAAGTCGAGAGGAGACAGAGTGGAGGCATCCACTCATGCAGAGACCTCTAGTAGGGGGAAATTTTGAGCCAGGTGGGCAGAAGGATCGCATGCATCCATACCTCCAGGTAGGAGGTGGGGTGATGTGGAGTGACAGTCCCAAGAAGGCTAGAATGGGGGCATGATCCTTGAGGTACCCAGCCTCTTTGATTTGACTTTTCTACAGGAGCCTCGATAAGGAGTAGTAGGACTGGTTGAGTGGGTAGAGGCAGATGCGGATGGAGTGACAACGAGAGCTATAGTGCAGGAGTCCCAAGACTATGTAGAGCTAGCAAGCTGCAGTAATGCGAGAGGCACAGGAGTGTTGCACCAGTGCAGGATGGTAGAGAGAGGTGTGCAATGGTGCAAGATGCATGGAGTGTTGCAACAACTCAAAGGTCAGAGAGGGATCACTTGTTAGTGGTAGATGGAGCTTCAGCATTAGAGGATGTTTCTAGCCCAACAGGGAGGTCAGTTGGGAGATTTTTTAGTTTCTAAAGTTGTTGAACCAATAACACTTAGGAGAAGTGTTTCATGCAGAACATTCCAAAGGTTCAGGATTGGGTTTGAGTTGAATGCCTTTCTTGTTGAGAGGGAATGTTGAAAATGGCAACAAGAAATGCTAAAAATAGAAGTGCTAAAAATAGCACTGCTATAAATAGCAATTCGGGATAGATTCCTATTTTAGTCAGTCCCTAAACTAAATAGTGAAGTAAAATTTCAATTTGATCTTAGCAATCGTTTGTAAAATAATTAATTAATTCATCTTGAGTTAATTAGTTAAGGAAAATCAACCATGAAGTCTATGTGGGGATATGCAACAGGTTCTCCGTTAATTGAGGAATTTATCCATCAGTTAAAGGATAAGGATGAGTTGTAATTAGTTGGCTTAGTTAACTGAGTCAAGTCCAGTTAGATTAATTCAATCAATTTATTGAATTAACGTAAGTTCAGTGAGTTAATGCTTGCATGCATGTAACTACTACACTTCAGATAATTGAATATTCTCTCATAAATAACTCATGCATGTCAGTTCAGTGAGAGACCCAGTTGAGATCAAAGGAAGGGACAATGTACTATCAGTTGGAGGATTTTTCCTATATTTTAAACACATCCATGTAGAAGGAATTATCTCCTTCAGGATTGCGCAGTTAGATTAGAGGTTAGTGAGTGTGCGAAGAGGCCAATTCACATAGGTGGCAACACTGGACCCTAAGGAAACCTGTGCAAGGAAATAGAAGGCTTGGAAGGCAGAGGAGAAGGTTTGTGAGAAGCCTTTGACTGTCTATGAGCAACCATTTGATTGCAGAGAGAAAAGGATAGCTTGAGAGCTAATTCTTTTTGTAATCTAAACATATTTCCACTTGTATGATAATACAGAAATTAGAGTTTTAGACTGAGGCTTTCCAAGGGTTATTCCTCTGTGTTCATGTGTGATTGAATTCTCTTCATCTATTATATGTATTCTATTTGATCTTGCTCATATTCGATTAAGCTTCCGCAAAGTTTGTTGTACAAGTAAATCTTGTATTTTGCTTTAGTATATTGCATAATCTGTTGATCTACAGTGGGAATTTCTACACTAAGATAACTGAACTCTTAGTTAAAAAGGCATACTCCTCAATCCAATAACCACTATAATACCCAATGTAAGTTTCAAATCTTATATGTTATTGTAATGCATAAAAGTATTCATAATGAATATAAATGTAAAAAAATTGAAATCACATTACACATAGTTTTACCTTGGGAAACCAAACCAAGAAAACCAACAAATTGTTTATAGTTACATCTCTAATTTTTATAATAAATCAACTTCATTGTTTATAATAAACTATATATGGTTTTGCAACATCCAAAACCCTAATAATTCATTAACCCAAATTACTTTACAACATTCATTCATTAAAAAGAATTAAAAATTCATGGGCTAAACCATCATGCACCACAAGACTGCCGAAAGCCAAAACCTTATGCCAAAAACTACCAAAATCAAATGCAAAAGAATAGCTAAAAGATTTTTGAGGGGTCTTTACCCCTTATAATGCCCCCCTTCCACCCCTACCCACCCAACTTGTTCTTGATGCATACAAATCACATGTAGGGTAGTCATGTAAATAATATAAAACATACCCAACACATGTCTTGGGAAATATAAGTGGCAAATATTTGTAACCCATAAAATCTTATGACAGGAAAATATACTATATTTGGAATCACTTGATATTTCTATAAAAAGGGACAAGACAATTGAGTCCAATTTCATGGAGACACAAACTACTTATAAACAATATATGTGGTTTTACACAAGGTTCCTTTCTCTTGAAAAACCAAGATAAATTATTTGAGTTGGATACTTATGCAAAGTGATAGAACAAGAGGTTTACAACCCACCTCACCTCATCCTTAATTTGGCATTAGCCCCAAACATTACTAGAGATATTGTACATATCTATAGATAAATATATTTAGCTTGTTTTCATATTAACATAATGCTCAAGATCCATAGGTATGAAAGTTTTGGAAAGGCTCCTCAAACTAGTGTTCATCAATATCTCATGGTCCGAGAGAGACCCAAAGTTTGGTGTTTGGCATCCCTTGGCATAATTTTTGGTAACCCAAATGAGTTCTATTTTCCTATAAGATTTGGTAGTGAACACACGTGAATTTTCTCTCTTCCGCTAGAGAGTACTTCCATGACTCAAGGAAACTATGCTCGAACACCACCCATGGAATCTTCTCACTATCCACATATAGGAGAATGATCCATCCTAATGCCCATATGCATCTTCTCCCTTAAGAGGGCTCATGATTTTTCTTGCTTGTGGCATAGGATTTTGTGGGTCAACATTGAAAATTGGGTTAGGTGCTTTTCGTATTATTGGTTAACATTTTCAGCTATCCTAACCATCTCTCCATAACTCCATAATCATGGAGGTTCACTAGCCAACTACCTAGCTCCCTCAGTAAATAATTTTTGGGGAAAAGAGAAAGAAAAACAGAAAATAATTTAAAATTTGGCATCATGGAAAAGCGGTTGTTTGGTGAATATTATTTTCTCAATAGGAGCAATGATTACCCCATCCCCCTCACTTTGTTAACACTAGTGGTATCATGGCTAATATAAGTGCCCCACCCTTTAGTCATTTATTTGGTAAGTTATCATTAATTACATAAAATACATTCACATCATCTTTAATTTGTCCATTTTGATCCTATAAAATGACAAAACATTTATGCTGTTACTTATGATGACATTGAGATACTAAGACAACTATATTTACAGTCCGAGAAAAAATGGATGGTATAAGCATCATGGTTGGAATCACTAATAAAATATAAACTTGATTAGTTATTGTTGTATTACCAAATTTTTTTTGTAAAAAGATATTACCTTCATTTCTCAAACTATTAATTTCCTATTCTAAGTCATTGCAAGGTCAATTTTTATCTAAATTTAGATTTAGATTTATTTTCCCATGAAAAGTAGAATTAATAGGCATGAAATAACATATTGATTCTCAGAATTAATATTTGAAATCCCATTCACATGCACTGAATGGAAGGTGCTTGAGAGACCAGAAAGACAAATTTAAAATTATTAAAAAATAAACATATTAAAAAAATCAAAAGACCAGAAAGACTGCGAGACGTCAAAATCCTGACGTGGAGACTCGAAAGGATAATTTATCGTCCATAAATTTTGTTTAGCTTGCATGGTAATATATAAAAAACATATAGAGTAATGCATCTTCTACTGTGAGTTGAAGAAGCTTTCAGTATACAAGCATGGTAACTTATTTTAATCCCATGCTTTCTGCGACTCGAAGGCGGGGCTAGCGTACAAGGGAAAGTTCGACATCCTCAGAGAAATCGAGACGCCTGGTTTCACAGTAGAAACTTTTATACTTGTTGGGCCAATACGTGAGCCAGATGCTCCCCGCTATTTCCCACACCAAAGTCTGCCCTTCCATCTCGCGCTTCACCTTCCAGCTGATACACTGCGAGTACTCATCTCTGGCAAACACGACCCCGCCCTGCTTCGTAAAAGGCCGGAAAGCAGAAGAATAGCGGTCCTTAAACCACGCCTTGGCCTGCAACATCTCAATCATGGACGGCCGAGACGCCGCCACTTCTTTGCCAGACTGGCTGTCGTACAGTACCCAGTCGTAGTCCCCTTGGTTGCCCTGCACCGACTGCTCCATCTTCCACGGCTTCAAGCTCGTCGTCGAACCTTCGGTGGCCGAAACCGTCAGGGAATATTTTCCGGGCACCTCGAAACCGGTCTCTACGTTGGTCTCGTTCGAGATTTCATACGACGGGTTATTGGATGACTGATTCAGAGAAATGGACATCACATTGGATTCTTTCCGGGGGGAAATCCGGACGGAAATCCGGGACGGAAAATGCTTTTCCTCAGCGACACCGTGGCCCTCGAGCACCGCCTCCGCCGCCAGCGGGACAACGTCGCACCTAACGTTGTCGACGGTCACCCTGACATCGATCCAGTTGGGGGTGAAAACCAGAGCGTAGCTCAGCTGCAGTACGGCCTCCAGATGCAAGTAACGGAGCGCAAAGAGAAGACGGTCGTCTTTTGGGACCGTTGCCTGGTGCTTATCACGGGGTTTCATTGCGGGCACCGGTGAGTAGACACGGACCTTCCATAGCCCGTTGGCGCAGTGACTGTACGAATGGTAAAGCGGGCTCCCTATGCTTCTCTCCCACGCCGAATTTTTCACCGGCTCGTCGGCCGCCACCGCCATGGCGTCGAACATACGGTTCGTGATGGCCAGCGCCATGGATCTCATCATCCGTTCCTCGATATTGCTCCCCACTGCCTCTAGCAACTGCTTGCAAGAGAAGGCGCCTCCGCTCCGCCGATGAGAGCCCTTTAATTCTCTCTCCAGCACTTCCAGACACCGCGGGCGGATCTCCGCCGGCGCCTCGTACACGCAGACGCAGAGCGCCATGCAGAGGAACGCGCAGTTGAACATCCCCTTGAAGCGCTTCGAGTCCGCCAGTACTTCTTTGGAGTCTATGCGGGACGAGAGGCGGCGCATTGGTTTTTCCTCCACGCCGTAATGCAATATTCCATCGATGAAGTTGAGGAACAGATTGTACAACCCCCTCGTGCCGTCGTGATCGCCATGGCCGAGCGGCTCCAACGCCTCCGAAGTCCACAGGGAAATTGGAAAGGGGAAATCTACGAGTAGCGAGAGAAGGAAACTCGGCGAAACGGAGATTTTTTTGGCTGAAAGCAGTAAGGGTACCTGCGAGCCATTGCAGAGCTTGAGAGACATGCTGTCGCTCTTCCATTCTGACGGCGGCGGCAGACCGGCGATCCAGTCCCAGACATCTGGGAATTCAACCGATGGCTGTTCAGAGTAACGGGGCATTATGAATATTGCGCGCTTGTTGAGATATTTGCAGAGCTGCCATTGCTGGATTCTATATAGCCGCAAAGAGATTCGTTGAAGTCATTGGATGAAACAGAATACTGTAGCGTGAGAGTTAAGCCACGATAACTGTCAACCTCCGAACATTGCGTGGGGACTAAGCCACGGTACCCGTCAAACTCTGAATATATGCATAAAGACTTTTTGGCTTCTTGGCTGATGCTTTCCAGACATAAAGCAGATTCCTCTATCTGAGATCATCCAAAACATGTGCTTGAGATTTAGAATAATTTGTGTAATGCTGAGCTGTGTTAAGATCAGAAAGAATAGTTAGGTGGCAAACAGACATTCTACAGATCCATGTTGATTTGGGCGTTTGGCATTCCATGCAAGTTTGTAAATGACAAGCCCTAAAAAGTTGTTTTTGCCTGAAAGGGTCACCTTTTTTCATGAGGCTATGCGGTGGCATGTTACCTTTTTTTTATACATGTTTTTTTTTTTGACATTTCACAAAAATTACATTATTTCTTAAACAACAATAATTTTTTTTGTTTTAATTGTTTTTTAAAATTAAATTTTGTTGAATTGAGGCTCTTGTGATCCATATCAGGTTTACTAGAGATTTTTTGGGGTAAATCACAAGATTTATCATTTGTCGACGGGTTTCGAATCAACTAGTGTAGTTCATTGTAACCCTCTTTTTTAAAATATTTAAATTTTGCATGTGAGATCATAAAACTCTATAATAAAAATGAAAATATACACTTATGAAAATGGAAAAATTATTGTTCTTCAACAAAAGCTTTGATTATATACATAGAACAAATTAACGTTCATAATTATAATTTATATAAGTTTTCATCTTATCCACATATATTTTGAAGTTGTGATCATTTATTTTTATCAATATGAATTTATAAGTTTAATACAATTTAAAAATTAAAAATTGAAGCTAAAGTAAATTTTTCTATAGAACTACATACTTACTGCATGAATGTTTTAAAATTTTGTTTTAAAAAAGATATTCACAAAAACCATAAACTTATCACATCGACATGTAAAATGTTTATTTCAAAAATGACATTTACTGCTTGAAATAATAGATTTAAAACAATTAAATAAAATTTAAATTAAAAAATTTAATAAAATTTTGTATAAACATAATAAATATTCTATGACAAAAGAATACAAGAGTCTAATTTAAAAAGTTGTTGCTCATAAAGAAATTGCACTTATGTTAATTTATTCACACTCAATTTCAACACCTTATTTACTCAAAGTTTGCAGGAATCAAAAGGAGAATTATAATATCAATTTGATAACAAAACTAATAACAGAGGCTTCATTTCACTCTTTCTATACATGGAATCAAAAGAACAACTTTTCACATTAAAAGGGCAATCAACCAGGCAAATTTTTTGTTTTTTTTTTTCAAAATTTGAGAACCCACATCGGTTAGCAGTAAAACAATTTCAAAGAAATAGTAAACAGTTGCAACAATAATACTACAAACAAATCATCCTTGAGTGGCTGACAAGGATGACGAATACTGCTTGAAAGACTGCCATTGAGAATAAATTATGAGAAGATTATCCAACTTGGCAAGCAACTGTGGATGAAAATTGTCTTGACATGACAAAATGCGAGCTTCGTAGACATGTAATAGTTGAATAATATGGTCGTTCAGGACCTTGGTGCTTCGATACTCACTGAAGGGTTCAACCGAGGAACTCCCAGATTCGATTGAAGTTGACCGATGTCAGTTGAACAATTATGTTCTTGAACTCCTGTCTACTTTCCTGTGCTTCTAGCCTTAATTTTTCAGCTTGAGGAAGATGATCGTCTGTATACACGATTGACATTGTAGGCCGAAGGAATTCCTGTCTCGTTCCCGTTGCCACTACACCAATTCTTTCAGCTTTTTCCTTGAATCTTGAAATCGATTTTTCAAGTCATAAAATTCATTCATTAAAACATCAACTTTTTTTTCGATAGTCTGCAATTTTTCCAGATGATCACAAAATTGCACCTGTTCATGCTGAAGTGTTCGATTATTACT
Organism: Pinus taeda; assembly: GCA_000404065.3. Classification (NCBI taxonomy): domain Eukaryota; kingdom Viridiplantae; phylum Streptophyta; class Pinopsida; order Pinales; family Pinaceae; genus Pinus; species Pinus taeda. The sequence continues at coordinate 126,009 of APFE031173691.1, read as the reverse complement.
GAGTGCCTCATGTTTGAATTTTGCCACGTTAATTACACTGGCTTCTGTGGCTTCTATTCTATGTAACAAGTAGGTGACTTGATCTTGTTTCTGCTTTATGTCTTCTTCTGACTTACTCTTCATTTCAACAATTTGGTTATTTAATTATGCCCTCAATTTTGAAAAATCTTGTTCTAATAGGACTATCTTCTAACCTTTTTGCTTGATAAATTATTTAACTTTGATACCCTTATGGATGTTTGCATTGGCATAGGCTTCAACATATTGTGCTAATTTTTAAAAATCGTCAGCGCGGGTGGAAGAAGAGGCTGCCCAAATAGTTTCTAATGGTGTTGCTGAGACAGAGGTGCCATGCAAACTCTTTTTTCCTGAAATCCTTCTCTTTTTACTGCACTTCCTAAAGACGACTTTTTGCTTCGCACTGTAAAACACTTCAATTGGAGGAATTTGTTGAATATGAAATTCAAAATCATTAGGTCACTGAGATACTTGCTCAAGAATAGGAAAAGTATTGATAGGACTTGAGATAATAAGATCAAGATTATAGACAGTAGTGCCTGTGATGGCTGGGGAGTCCATTTGCATATGGTGTTCATAAAAAACTTACATGGACAAAGAATTGGAAACTGGATCTAGCATGGACTGAGTTTCAATTTGACTGAGATACGTTGAGACTATGTGATAAAATTTCCATTTTTATTGCATTGTGTGATCAATAATGAGTTTGGGAATATCTTCCTTATGAGGCTCAATCTCCTGTGAAATATTCTGGTTTGAAGGAATAATTTTCTCAGGAGTGTTTTCCTTTTTAGCTTCAATCGCTATATATTTAGATTTCTTAATAAGATATTTCTTGTGCACAATAGCCGACTAACTAGCAATCATGTGAGTACCAATTTATTTAGGCTGAGCGCTCTTCACAAGGACATCATGCGGAAGATATTTTCGTTTAGTATTATTTGGAGTGTTGGGCTTCATATTTGCACCCAATTGCATGGATGAACTAGAAGTCTGCACTACATTTCTTTCATTGCCAGTTGATTGTAAAGTAGGAGGCAATGGGGCTCTTACACTCAATTGCATAGATGAATTAGAAGCCTAGACTACATTTCTTTCATTATGAGTTGATTGCAAAATAGGAGGCAATGCGACTCTTATGTTCTCTGTGTATAATATAAAATCATGTGGTTGGTTGGATGGTAATTAATTCGCTCTTGCAATCACTTTTTGATAAGAGGATGTAGACTGTTTAGTCTAAAATGCGGATGCAAATCAAAGTTCAATTAATGTCAACCTGGGAAGGTAAACTTAGAAGTACCACCTATAGGTCTAGAAAGATTTCTAATTTATCTGAGATCTATTGGTTCTCTTACAAGAACACATTCGTCAAGATCTCTTGCAATAACTAAACAAACTAGAGAGATTCCTAATTTGTCGGAGATCTTAAGGTTCCTTGACAAGAACACATGAATTCAAAGATCTCTTCCAATATTAGAATATCTAACAAGAACTTAAAAGCTGAAATGTTGTTACATAGTATTTTGTCACCGTCCCTGTTACCCCTTCTCCCGTACATTAGAGGACCTATTCCGGGACCTGTAAGAAGTGACATAACTTGAAAACACCTGCATTGTATCCCTTAGAGTATGTATTTCATATGCCTTGAAGACACCTTCTACAAAATACCCAAATATATAGCCCTTTCTCCATTGGCGTTGTTCCACAGTGTATCACTCGTGTCAATGGGGGAAATCCTCCAAAGAGGGCGTGCTAGCCGGCGCTCTGTCTCAAAGTCGCACTAGTGCCAACCCAGTTGGGTAAAGTTTTTAACAAATAAACTTCCGAAGGTTCCTTCTAACCTATCCATGAGCTGATTCCAGTTTGAGTTAGTTCAGTTGGGCCTCGAATCTCCCAAGGAGGGAAGTAGTTCTCCACCTCTCATGGAAGCTTCCTAATGATAAGGACAATCCCATGAATCAAATAGATGGTCTTATCTACTCCTACCACCTCTATATAAGCTTGTCCCTTTTCCTTTGACAAGCTATTTAGTAATTCTACTCTTCAAGCTCCCAAATCTAAGTCCCAAAGTCTGAGAATTGCTAAGATCATGTTGCAAGAGGCCTTGTTCATCCCTATGAGGCTATATCTTTAAGGAGAAGATACATGTCCAAGTAATCAAGGAGAGAGAGGCTTGTTCCCCATCCCCTACAAGCTTTGCAAGGCATGTGTTGCTGATCACCCAGCCAAAGGAGGATTTGATGTCAGAACTTGGTTGTATTCTCTTTTGTTTATCAATAATAGTAGACGACTATCATTATGGTTCCACTCATGTGTCTTTATAATGATGTTCGAGTTGTATCCTTTCTGACTGATACATAGTTGCATTTCTTGGATTTTATGCTTGTATTTGTCTTGTTCTTTGCATGTGCAGGTGTCTGTTCATGAGGATCGTGAGGATTGTGACTAGCTGAAGTGAAAGAACGGAAGCGATGACTCTTCTACGAATACTAGCATTGGATTCGAGGTAGGCTCTATCATTGGCCTTTACTTTGCAATTAGGAACCTGCATGTTAGCATTGTTTGATTGTTGCTAGACCCTGTTTAGGCTACTGGGATCGCCTCTGTCTGCAGAGGGGATTTACCTATACAACAATTTGGTGACTCCACTAGGGAGGAGGCTTTTGCCTTGTTTGTTTATCATGTCTTGTTGTTTGATTTCTAAACTTTAGACGGAGCCTGAAGTCTGGCCAGATAGCCTTTGAAACGCTATTGCTTTGCATTAGTGAAGTAGATCAACGCTACTTCAGTCCATCTCCGGTTTGGTTTGCAAACTGAATGACTTGGAACTTGCCTTGTTCCTTGATTGTTTCCTTGGTTTCTCCTGCTTGTTTAGTTTCCTGGGTTGGATACCTGTGTTGTTTTTGTCTCTTGACAGTACTTAGGTATTGCTGGTTTAGCCTTGGCTCTTTTGTTTTTTATTTTTCCATAGCAAACTCGGCTGGCGCTAGTTTATAGTGTGACAGTCGCGCCAGTTGGCGCATGTTGCACACTTACAACCCGCGCCAATCCCTGAAAGGCGCTAGTTGCAGCCTGACAGTCGCGCCAGGCCTGTAAACTTTTGAAGTTTGCTTGGTTCTCAACTTTTTGAGCTGTGGTTTTGTCCTAAGTACCTTTATTACACTACTTAAGTGTGTTGGAGTGTGATTTGACTGGTTTCGATCGCTACCCTTTGGGTGTTTGCTTTTTTCTATCGATTTCACATTTCTAGCCCTAGGGCATCTAGTGGCTTTGTGAATCGAGCCTTCCTAAGGTGTTTTGGTCTTTTGTTGTCCAATCGACTCTTTTGTTTTCTCCTTTACACTTGTTTGGTAGTTGTGAATCGCTTCGTTGCGTTATTTGGGTGATTTTCTTCGTCTTCACTTGAATTCCGCTTCATCTCACTTTGAGCCCAGATCACACGGCTCATTGTTCACTTTGGGATCTTTTTGGTTCTTTAGATGTTTGATTTGCTGATTTGAGGAACTCAACGTGTGTGTATTGGTTAGAATTTGTTTGTATTATTTCTCAAAAGTTCTTTAATGCATTTTACCGTTATTGAAAAAGAAAATATCTTTTATTTTGAAACAGTTAATGAAAATTAGGACTTTTCATTTCGATTAGTGATTTAGTAATCTTAAAAGAAAAGTTTATTGATTTACATTAGCTGCATTAGGGAAACTATTTGTTGTTTGTGATTGTTTCGTTTGCATGAAAGCTCTCTAACTCTCTTGTAATTAGCATTCATCGAATGGAATGACATGTTTTGGAATATAGATTGCATTTAGGGATTTTGAGAAATTCCATACGGTAGGACCTGAAAACCGAAACTTAACTCAAGATCAACTTTAAAATAAATCGAATGAACATAAAAATGCATTGGAACATAACACTCACATTCTAGAGGTCTAGGCTAGAGACGTGCTCCGGCGTCGTTAAACCCAGTCACTTTTATTCTCACATTAAGGTTGGGTGATTCCTCCTTGTGTGACTCAACTGTGGTCTAGTACGGACTTGTGTTCCCACGTACCGTCGCGTATATATGGGGAGACTCCACTAGGTTATCATCCTTGATGCATAGGAAGCCATGTCTGCTGCCTTACAGCCCGTAACGCACCAAACACAACATTCGGGAAGATTGACTGCCGTACGGAAAGTCCTTGGCCTTGATATGATTGCTAAGGTGTATATGCAGTTTTACGAATTGTCTGGTAAACCCCTTGCCTAGTTTCTCGAGAGTAGTCACTTTTTTTATCCTTTTCGGACTCCTTAAAAAAGAAAAGGCTCACTTGAGCATTTGTCACTTCGGGCTCACTAAACATTCGAAGGCGACTAGAGTCATCTTTTTGTCCTTTTCTCGACTCTTTAAAGATGAAAAGGTCAAGTTATGTCCTTGTGTCTACAAATTAAAATTTATTCGACCGCGATCGCATGCCCTGTTAGATTTTGTTTGTTGGCCGTTTGATTGTGTGTCTTGGTTTTTTTTCAGCCCCGTGTGTGATTTTCCGTTTTGATGGCAACTTTTCCAGAGTTCACCAACCCAGGAATCCCCTCTAAAGGGAATCTTGGTCATTTTCCTCCTTTCGGGAATGTTGGTGTTCCTTACATGGCAACATTGTCCCTTCCTGGGTTAACTGTTGGGTTGCTTGTTTGGTTGTTCTCAACCTCTGTGGTCTCTACCACTGGTCAATCAGTTCCTCCACCCAAACAACATCATGTTGATTCCAAGGCAGACCTCTCCCCTTCTTCGCCCGTTTCTACGTCCTCATCTTCTACTTCACCTGGTGAAAGTCTGGATTCAAGTAACCAGGTGGCTAAGAAGAAGAAGAAGAAGAAGAAGAAGAAGAATAAGTCACCTAAGCGAGAGGCTAAAAATGCACCTACTCCTCCAAGTACATCTCAGGTCGGAACTCCTTCTGCTCCTCTGCGGAAGATTAAGTTTCCTTGTAAATTGTGCAAGCGAGACCATCTTCTCCGTGATTGTCTTGGCCTTCCTAAGGTCTTAGAAGTATGGTCTCACGATCTGGCCTGCCCCTCATCGCCCTCTAGAGCTCATGGCGATGCTACCCTATCAATGGGCAATGGTAAGAAGAAAGGGAAGATTTGATTCCCCTGTAGGCTATGTGAAGGCGACCATCCCCTTCACCTTTGTCTGCTCATGGATAAAGCTTCCGCTGTTTTGGAAAGTCTTACAGCTTATTCACCCCAACTTCCTGTTGGTTATCAGAGGCTCTCTTCAGATCCTCTCCCTATGGACAAAGAGATTTCTTTCGACCCTTCTCTTGTCCATCCCCCTCTTCCCGAACCTGGCTGTGCTAAGCCTGTTCCAGACCAACCATTAGTCGGAGAGAGTGTTGACTCAGGTTCACCACCCATCGATCACTCTGTTTCGGAAGAGCGTCATGCTCATGTTCTTCTCGTCTCGTCAGATTCTCCTGAGTCCGAAAACGAATCTCCTATCCCAGCTGATCCCGAGAGTCCTTCTTCGGAGCAGGGGGGCAATCATATGATTCCCCCACCAAGTAGTTCAGTTGTTTCCTTCAACTAGAGTCACTTGACTGCTTTCCACCTTCCATCCCATGTGCCTTTCCAGATTACAGTACATGCCTATGACAAGGCCGTACCTGGCACTGTCTTGGATGAGGGTGCATCTGTCAGTCTTATGCCTTCCACTACTTGGCAAGCTTTGGGCTCCCCACATCTTGTGCCGGTCGTACAGAATCTGATGGCTTTTGACGGAGGAACTAGTCAACCATTGGGGATCCTCCCACACTTCCCTATTACTTTGGGAGGCAAAACTATATATATAGACGTACTGGTTACCCAAGGTGCTTTAGATTTCAGTCTTCTCCTTGGTCGTGACTATGTTTATGCCATGGGGGCCCTTGTCTCTTCGCTTTTCCGTGTGGTTTGTTTTCCACACGACGGAAGGATTGTGACTATAGATCACTTATCATTCTTTATTCCCCCAGTGCCTCCTGTGCAGTTGTCTGCCCCTCCTGGTTTTTATCCACCGGTTGTATCTGCCCCACCGCAGGTCAACTACGTGGCTACTTATCCCATGCCTGTATCTAGTGATGCCACCATCGTGCATAGTGTCCTGGGGGCATTGGGTCCTGACTTCCAAGATGTTATCCTTTCACCGGGAGTAGCACTCTTAGAAGCAACGACTTCTTGTTCATTATGATGAAGTTCGGTCGGAGCATAGTTCGCCTTCCTATGTCAAGCTCCTTAAAAAATGAAACTAGGTCTGGTCAGAGCATAGTTCGCCTTCCTATGTCAAGCTCCTTAAAAAATGAAACTGGGTCTGTTCGAGCATAGTTCCTGATCTTGTGTCGAGCTCGTTAAAAAATGAAACAAGGGTTATGAGGATAGTTCTTTTACTGTGTCAACCTCATTAAAAAATGAAACAACTCCCTTTCCAAATCGAGTCTCTTGATTAAGATCTCATAAAATACAAGTTGAGTCTTTCCAAGATCTCGAAAGTGAACCTCCATTCCATCCACTTCGTGAATGCAATGAAGCTTGGGGGGCATGTAACTCGTTTTGTGTCATTATGCTGGGGGCATGCGAACTTATAACAAGCATAGTTTTTCGTTTCAAGCTTGTGTAAACATGAAACTGAATCCAAGCAGAGTTCTCCATGGTTCAAAGCTTGTGTAAAAATGAACCCATACCCGATGTACATCTCGTGATTGCCATATCATATGCTTTCACTTGTTTGTTTTCCTTTCTTGAGGGACCGCAGTTAAGAGTGGTTTTGTTAGCCAGCCCCTTGACCATTACATGTTTTGAGCAGTTCCACCATTGCTGGAACCAATTGCTACCCTTTATACCACTCGTTCCTCTAGGACGAGTCACCTTTAAGCTCTTTTCTGACTCGTAAAATATGAAAAGATTGCCGAGTATTTTTTCCCTTTTTGACTTGTTAAAGAGAATAAAAATGGAGGTCTTCTTTCAAATCTTTTCTGACCTTTTAAAGATGAAAATATTGCCGAGTTGGTCCTCTCGACTCATTAAATGTAAATGAGAGGCGGTCGTCCTTAAACCCTTTTCCGACCGTGTAAAAAACGAAAAGATTGTCGGACCCTTGTCGTTTCCAGTTTGTTAACAGTCACGAAATGATGTGGTTTTGATCACTTTTTTACTTTTTCAGATCAGAGTCACTACTTATGAAAAGTACTCCTCGGTCGTAATGATCGGGTGGTTCTTTCGAGCATTGTTTTATATTTTTTCGGGCTCGAGAGACACAACTTTACGAAAAATGACACCCCTGGAGTTTACTTTTTCGCTGTCTTTTCAAACTCTCTAAACATGAAAAGACGTTGAGTTCTTCCTTTGTCAAACTCATTAAAAACTTAATGACATCGGATTCCGTCGAAATGATGCCTCTCAAGCATATGCTATCCCCGTCAAGCTTGTCATCCAAAAATAACTGGGGTACTCGCTAGAAATGGTGGGGGAATAAAGGAACCGTAATCAAAGTCATGTCGGCAGTATGTCGCTCTTGAACATAACACTTGTCTGCATTCGTGTCTATGTGGGGACATTTCATCTTGTTTAACACTTGCCTCCATGGGTTTGGGTTATCCTGTTTGACCTCTCATCTGCTCGTCATCTTGTCACCATGACCCCTGATCATTTGATGTCAAATACTGCCAAGTCCACTGTCGTGCCGCCGATATGTTCAAGAGAAGTTGACCTCTGTAGAATACTCACCCTCCCTCTGATACTTCACACAAAACATTTTATCCTTCTCTATCTCGTGTCGATGATGTGGGAAGCATTATGGCCCACCTTCGATCAAGGTCACTTCCTGTCGACTCAGCTCTTTATCCAGGAAGTTGACTTAGAGACTCCCTTCAGGTACCTTGGAGCCTGCATGCCTCAATGGCAGGTTCTTCGTGTTTGATGCGAGGTTTTCATCATTGGCCTCCGATCGGCTGATTCTACGGGTGTTCGACACTAGCTCACTGATTCGCACGCCGTGGATTGTACCTATAGTACCTTGAGGACCATTGTCATTATTGGTGGTACCTCTCATGTCTGTTAATAGTTTTCATGATTGGCTGGTAATCAGACGATGTTCTCACATGTTCGACTTCGAATCCCATATTCGCATGCTTGAACTTGTACTTTGTTCGTGTCGAGATGGAGCGCAAGACCCTGGATTTTTTCTGTTGAGATCCAGGTTGCATTTTGTGGATTATTATCATCATTACATGACTCATTCATTGGATGGCTATGACCATGCCTAAGTCTATTCATCAATCCTTGTTGGACGGCTGCGTCCATACCTTGGATCCAAATTTTTATGTACTCTGCGATGGATGGCTGCGCCCATACGATGTACATCATCTATTTGAGATATAAGTTGTATTTCGTGCAGGTTCTCCAACGGCCATGTTTTCAGTCGACCATGTCCTTGTAAAGCATTTCACCCCTCTCTTTCTCGGGCTTCATGCTTTAGGGGGCATCTGTTACACAGTATTTTGTCACCGTCCCTGTTACCCCTTCTCCCGTACATTGGAGGACCTATTCCGGGACCTGTAAGAAGTGACATAACTTGAAAACACCTGCATTGTATCCCTTAGAGTATGTATTTCATATGCCTTGAAGACACCTTCTGCAAAATACCCAAATATGTAGCCCTTTCTCCATTGGCGTTGTTCCACAGTGTATCACTCACGCCAATGGGGGAAATCCTCCAAAGAGGGCACGCTAGTTGGCGCTCTGTCTTAGAGTCACACTAGCACCAACCTAGCTGGGTAAAGTTTTTAACAAATAAAATTCCGAAGGATCCTTCTAACCTATCCATGAACTGATTCCAGTTTGAGTTAGTTCAATTGGGCCTCAAATCTCCCAAGGAGGGAAGTAGTTCTCCACCTCTCACGGAAGCTTCCTAATGATAAGGAAAATCCCATGAATCAAGTGGATGGTCTTATCTACTCCTCCTACCTCTATATAAGCTTGTCCCTTTTCCTTTGACAAGCTAGTTAGTAATTCTACTCTTCAAGCTCCCAAATCTAAGTCCTAAAGTCTGAGAATTGCTAAGCTCATGTTGCAAGAGGCCTTGTTCATCCCTATGAGGCTATATCTTTAAGGAGGAGATCCATGTCCAAGTAATCAAGGAGAGAGAGACTTGTTCCCCATCCCCTACAAGCTTTGCAAGGCATGTGTTGCTGATCACCCAGCCAAAGGAGGATTTGACATCAGAACTTGGTTGTATTCTCTTTTGTTTATCAATAATAGTAGAGGACTATCATTATGGTTCCACTCATATGTCTTTATAATGATGTTTGAGTTGTATCCTTTCTGACTGATACATAGTTGAATTTCTTGGATTTTATGCTTGTATTTGTCTTGTTCTTTGCATGTGCAGGTGTCTGTTCACGAGGATCATGAGGATTGTGACCAGCTGAAGCGAAAGAACAGAAGCGACGACTCTTCTACGAATACTAGCATTGGATTCGAGGTAGGCTCTCATCATTGGCCTTTACTTTGCAATTAGGAACCTGCGTGTTAGTGTTGTTTGATTGTTGCTAGACCCCGTTTAGGCTAGTGGGATCGCCTCTGCTTGCAGAGGGGATTTACCTGTACAACAATGCAATAAAAACATAAATTAAATTATACCTAAAATAAGCATGCAAGTGAGGCCATGGGGGCCCTCCATAACTCAACAAGCACACCACTTCAAAGGAGACTCAAATGTAGACATAACAAAATCAAAGTATGATTCTTTATTTCAAAATCTCCATCATAATGTACAAACCAACTCTAAGATTACAAACTCTAAGATTACAAATGGAACTCTAAAATTACAAATGGAGGAGATTGTACTCCTATTTATACAATGGGATGAGATAGCAAACTCATAATGATGATCCACTAATCCCTCTTTAGTTCCATACATCTCTCAACCATCTAGATACATAACCCCCTTTTGTCCTTGATCTTCTCCATGAGATCATGATCTTCTCCATGAGGCTTATCTTATCAAATTCGAATTTGATCATTTAGGGCCACATAAAGGTGTCTTGGAAGCTTCATTTATAGCTACACATATCACAAAAACAATCCACTTCCCATATGTGAAGTAAAATATATTATTTTCTAATATTTAATCAAGAATTTCTCTTAAAAATACTTAACAATAAATAATATTTGGAAGATATAAATGAGACCTATTAACGATGAACAATAGTGAAAATGAAGTGACATGGTAGTGAATAATGATGATATAATGGAAGCATAGGTGAAAAATGTATGGTGATGAGTGATATTTGTATGACATTTTGAAGCCCAACACAAACTTAAATAGATCATCAAATACAAAAGTTTCATGAATATAATTTTTAAGACCAAAGGATGCAATGATATTTTTAGCTTCTCTCCTAGGTTCATGATATTTAAGAGGAATTCTAGCTAACTTAAGAGCTCAAAAAGGGATAAGCCTTGTTTCACCATGAGGATAGTTCATTATAGAGTACAGGCCGGATGGAATAGGGAATTTAGGCCAAACCTTTTTGGATGCTCTTTTTAATTCATAAGTAATCCATGTGCCAACCATTTGATAAGAAAACTCCATGTATAGGAATCTATCTGGAATATATATAGGAAGATCATGGGGGGAGCAAGTCATCCCATAATCGTGATATAGGTAAAGTTCTATTCACAGTACCAATCTTTGATTTTTTGAAGACAGTCAATGGCTATCTGAAAAATCCTAGAGGGTTTCCTATCAAAGAGGGCTTCATGAAAAGGAATCATAACATGGTGACAAATGGAATAAAAATACTAAAAGTAATTTTTCTTGCGAAGTTGGTTTTGATAGATGTGGATAGGGCTAGGTTCAACATGTGTCCATTTTTGGCCCATACCCAGAAAGGTTGTTAACTAACAGATAACATCCATGATAAAAGCAAACATATAAAATGGAGGTTTAGGAACCGATGTTTTGTCTTCTTGAAATGTGAGGACATGTTGGGCAATGTTATTTGACAGAATTTTAAGCCAATTGAAATTTTTACCCTTGGTAGCTCTTTGAATAATAGGAACCCAATCAAGAGGAAAATGTTTAACATTCTTGTAACCAAACAAATGACATAGCATGGCAGAAAGATAACAAAAAGGAGGGGCAGGAGAATAAATGGGATAATCAAAATAATGTTCTTACCTATGTTTCTTGGGGACACTTCTCCAATCTTTTATTAAAGAGGGAAGCATTCTATCAATATCTCTACTTTTTGTTTGCATGAAACCATCAACATAGCTCTGGTTGAAGATTAAACTAGGCATGGGAAATTTGTACATACTCTGGATATCATTTGGCATTAAAGACCCAACAACCGTGCCCTTTGGAGTGATAATTTGGAATTTTGGAATGTTGAAAAAGTCGATGGCCCATTGAATTATATTTGTATAAGGCATCAGTCTTGGTCTAGTAGCAACTTGTTGTAACTTAGACCTCGTTGTGTCAACTAATCGGTACTCTCGTTCATCATTTCTTTGTCTAAAACATCATTTGGAATTGTTGCACCAATTTTTTTTTTTTTTCTAAAGCATATTCCAATTCATCTTCCATTAACTTGTAAATTCCATTCCAACTTGGTATTTGAGCATCCTAAATAATCACTGTATTCGAATATAGGTTACTCTTGGGAATTTTATCATGAAATTCTTCCATGACTCATGTTGCAGTTCTTAGAGGAGGCGTCATTTTCTTTGGTCTTCCAATAATTTATGGCTACAAAGAACACTAAATAAAAATTATTTTTATAGGATTAATACTAGTTGCATAAATGGCCTACTACATAGAAAGACAAGAGTTACTATGATTTTAGGATGAAAGAAAAAAAAATCTACCTAGTGTCACTAAATAGAATGAGGATAGTAAATAAAATTTAATAAGAAAAGACGTAGTAATAATAATAAGTGTTTGCTTGTTTTGAAATGCACCATCATCCATGTGAATATCCTAGATGGCATGAGTCGAATGATGGGTTTGAAGTGACATGTGGTGATGCGACAATGTAGGGCAAGGAACTCATGAAGTATTTTGGCAACGAGGTTTTTACATAATTAATGTTATTTGCACAACAAGCCTCATTTCTAGAAAAGCGAGAATTACAATGAGTGCACGGAAAATAATGAACTAAATGTTACTAAAAATAAAATGAATAGTAAATACAAATTAATGAGAAAAGACATCTAATCATAACCATCTATTGGTTTACAAATGAAACATCAGTCATGTGAATATGCCAAATGGAATATGCTAAATGGTTAGTTTGAAGTGACATCTGATGATGTGACAATACAACCATGTTGGGAGAAACTAGACAAAAAGGAAGTCATGATGATTTGATCCCGGAGGAGGCATTCTCGGATGAAAATCCCAGCTAGAAGACATACTTAAGTTTTGGGAAGACATGCTTCTAGAGTTTTGGGACTTTCTTTAAGGGAAATGTAATCGATATTTAAGTATGGAAACAAGGATTCCATGTTAATATGCTAAATGGCATGTGCAAGATGATGGTTTTGGAGTTGGATGTGATAATGTGCCAATGTGGCCATCGCGGAAGGATCTCGTGAATTATTTTAGAAGAAAGTGCATAGGGATGTTAAGCAAGATGACATGCATCATGAGGTAAGGTGGGGGAAAGTAGACCAAAACCAGGTTGTCAAGTATTTACGAAAAAAACACGAGGGGAAGATTACCTGAGATGATGTGGATGATGAGGTCAGGTAAGTGTGGTGCACCAATGAGTGGCAGAGAGAAACGAGATCATGTTTAGTGAGGGAGAATAATTACATCCTGGAGGAGACATTCCCAAATGAAACCCATTGGAACACTTGTATCTAAGTTGTGGGGAGAGGTGTATATGGGGTCTCGAGGCTTATTTTATCCAGGATTGGTGCAACAGTTAAGTATGGGAACACATTCTTGACAAGGAATTAGCCAGGATGATGCGGATGATGACACCAGCTAAGTGTCATCCAGAAATGACTAGTAGGGAGATAGGGGAGAAATTTGGCCAGTCTGAACAATTTGATGTCAGAGGAAACATTCCTGGATGAAACTCACAAGAACACATGTTCCTAGTTTCTAGGGAGACTTGCATCTAGGATTTTGACACTTATTTTATTGGGAATTGGCACAATAGGTAACAATGGAAACCAATTCTTATCAGGGAAAGAAATAATTGACTTTAAGAGCTTTTTTGGAATTTGTGCTATTATATTTACACGGTCGGATGGTAGCAATATGAATAAACTGTCGATTACATTATGGAATATTGAGAGGCAACAATGATCTTCTTATCCTTCACTAGAGGCTCTAATGGCCTAGAGATGGTGGTTTGTGCTTTATGCACACAATGCAAGCAAATATGCTCACAAAATCCATTAGAAAAATAGTGTCATTGAGTCTGTGAATGCTTTCAGAAGCAACAAAAGTATTCAAAATTATAACAATGTTAGCAATTAAATTGATAAAATTCCTTAGAAAAAAGAAATTATCATTAAGTCTAGAAATTATTTTAGAAGCATCAAAAGCATTCAAAATTATAACCTAAAAATTAATTTTCAGGACTTCTTTCTCTCCTATATAGGTGTTCTTCAGAGTATATCTAATATTATTTTCCCATAGAGAAATAAGCTCATTGATAGAATATTTTTTGGCAGGAATTATCAAATAGATGATTTTGTTTAGGGTTGTAGAGGCTTTTAGTGCTTTGAGAATGAATTTTAAACTATATTTTTTCAAAAGAACTTTGTAATTCAAAGATGCAATGGATAACTAAAGTGCTCAAACTCTCCATTACAATATCAAAACAATGTACATTATACAGTTCTATAATTACTTGAGAAAAAGGAAATATATGTATGCGAGCAACGAAAAAGTTAGAAAATTAGTAGGTACTTCTGAGCCCTCAAACGTTAGTTGGAAAAATTATCTATTGGGTTTCCCAAAAGAACAAAAGTAATAGTGAAACAATTTACTAGCCCTACTTCTCAAAATTCATATAGATGAAACTATAAAATTTAAAATTATTTTAAAAGGAAAAACCAATACAGATACAAAATTTGCATATTTCTCACAAGGAAAAGCATCAAATAGGAAATTTTTTGTTAGGATGTTCCGACACATAGGAAATAGTTAAGTATAACTTGGTCTAGTGTAGAGTTAGGTAAAATGTGTTTCTTTACTATGTACTCTTGTAGCTTACAATCTGACGGTCACGATATGTTCTAGATATCAAGTGATTCGACGATTCATTCTCTTCTCGGTATTACCAACACTTGATCCATGGCTTAACACCCAATTGGTCCATGATATCTATTTAAAGAGCATGGAGGGTCATTTGTGGGGTAACCGTTCATGAGAGAAACTTATGTAAATTTTTATTCTTTTATTAAGAAATTTCCTGAAGTGGCCGTGTTGGCTCAGGCTATGGATTGTTTCCGTCTTTGAGGGTTTTAGCCATGTCAAGAATACTAGTATATTGATATGTGATCTATTTTTATGCGGTGTCCTTTGGCATTCTATCTAAGGAACTTACCCTATAAATTCTTACATGGTATCAGAGCTATTTAAGGGCCTCATTTGTTGGTGATCCAAATCTGACGCTGGTACAACTGCATCCGACTGTCATTTCCTTGATCTATTGTTTCTGATTGCTTTTGGGCTGAGAGGAATGCTATATTGTGTTAAGAGCATTTGTTCTAGTGAAGAACCCCTTTTGTTTCACGTGAAAAGGTTTCTGGTAGCCATAACTACGTGATTTTTAAGATCTGGAGATATACAATCTTTATTTGCAGTTTTAGTTATTCATCTCTCTATTTAGTTTGGTTTATTTAGTTGTCTTTTTTTATTACCAGATCGATACCTTTCATTTCTGTGTATGCTCTTTGCCTTGCGACTCTGTGTGATTTGGGAAAATTAGAAACAGAAAGGAAGGGTTTTTCTCATGCGTATGCTCTTTTCCGCTGTGCCTTAGTGTGATCTTGAAAAATCAGAAACATTGAGGAAAATATTTAGTTTCTAGCAAAAGCTAACTCCAAGCCATAAGGTTTGGTTTTTTTTGAATGTCTATGTAGGGTTGTGCGGTTTTTTGTTTTGTAGGCAAAAGGAGCTTTTTTCAAGTAAGCATGCACCCCAAAGCTTCAGTGACTAAAGAAAAAAAAAACCCTTCCTCTTTTCGAAAAATTACTTACCTTTTAAACTAGCTCTCTTGGACCAATGCTACTTTATGAGAATAGAGGTCTTGAGTTCAAGTCTTTCCTTTTGTTGAGTTACTTTTTCAAAAAGCACATGTAACTTATGTTTTAAAGTTACTTTATGTAAAAGTGTTCTCACACATTATAAAAAGTGAGTCACTTATCATTCTAAAGTCTCTTTATCTATTATTTAAGTTACAATTTAGTGAGTATCTCATAAAGTACCATTGTAAAAGTGACTTTCACTTATTTATAAAAATGGGTCACATGAAATAATTTTTTTAAAGTGAGCTAATTAGATTAAGTTTTGAAAGGGGGGAGATTTTTTTTAAATATAACATTATTATTCACTTCCGCACATTCGTGCACTTCGTTGGTATCGTCCACAACTTTTCTTCAAAAAGCCATAACTTCTTCATCTGGAAGCCATTTTTAGAGCCATTTTTTTTAAGCAACCTAATTTTTCGAGATATTTCCATTGGAACACTTATTTTCAGCATCTACAGCTTCTGTTTATATTAAAATGGAAAGTCCATGCCAAGTTATTCTTGACAACACCAATTACTTCCAATGGTGGTCCTACATTATGGATTTACTTAGAAGTAAAGGTCTTAACAGAATAGCCTCAAGCCAAGAAACTAAACCTAAAGATGAAAATAAGGTAGCCAAATGGGAAAATAGGAAAGATCAAGCACATGGGTTGATAGGGATGTCTATTTTTCTAGACCTTAGATTCCATATCGCAAAACTTGATACCCCTAATGAAGCAATGAAATAGATCACTGAAATTTTTGGAATTAAAAATTAGATTAGAGCTCATCAACTCGAAAATGCGTTTCTTACGTTAGACCCAAATAATTTTTCCTCCATTGAAGATTTTTTGTCCAAGTTCAAGACCCTTAGACTTCTCTTGGAAGGTGTTAGGGTTAAGAAAGAAGATGGTAGCCTTATCTATTCCATTCTTACTAAGTTGGGACCAACCTACTCTGTGTTTGTTTCCACCTTCCATTCTACTAGAGAAGCCTTCATTTCTCAAGGACAAGACTACAAGTCCCCCTCTTTTGATGCCTTTTGTGATTCTTTAATAAGAGAACAAGAAAAACTCTTACATATTGGTCTTTTCAATCTTGGAAACTCTTCTAAGAAAGCTTTAGCCACCCAACAATAACCAAATTTAAAGAATCCTAAGAAGAAGTATCCTAAAAAGAATGGTCCTAAACCAAACAAGGGTCGTAAGCAATTTTAGTCTCAAAATGAAAAATCATTTCAACAAAATGATAAGTAAAATAAACCAAAGGGAATAAGACTGATAGAAATTGCCACTTTTGTAATCGAGATGGCCATTTAGAAAATTCTTTAAGAAGATGGAAGCCTTGGAAGCAGCAATGAAGAAGCATAACATCCATTTGGATCACTCTTCAACTTCAACTTCATCTTCAGGAATAATACTTTTTTCTTGTGGTTGTCAAGCATCTCGGTCTGGTTATGCAATAAATGTATCTTCTTCTTCTCATTCTCATGAGTGGCTCATTGGTTCTAGAGATTCTTATCACATAACCAAAAACAAAGCCATGTTTTCTTGTTTAAATGATTGTAACGCCAAACTATATATATATGTTGGTGATGATAGATCTCTTAGTGTTGTAGGGACTAGAACTCTTCATCTATACAATGGTCAATTCAATGATGTATAATGTGTTCCAACCTAATCATGCAACCTTCTATCTGTATATCAGATAACTCATTCAGGTGAAGGTAAAATCATTGAAGTTTCACCTCACGATGTTGTAATTAAGGACCTAAGAGATCCTAAACAGATTTTAGCTACTAGCATTGCTGATGATTCTATAAGGTTGCATAAGTTTAACAACTTTGGGTCATCAAATCTTCCCTCAGTATTTGTTACTTATAATGTTGAAGTGAGAAAACTTTGGCATGAGCGATTTGGTCACTTAAACTATCACTCCCTTCAGAATCTATGTAAAGAAAATATGGTGAGAGGTCTTCCTGTGGTATCTTGCAGAGATGGTGTTTGTTCCGGATGTGTACATGGAAAACATCATCGGGATAGTTTTGAAAAATGTGCCTCTAGGCATGCCTCAACCCCTTTACAACTTGTGCATAGTGATTTATGTTGTCAACTTCTAATTCTTTTATTCTCTGGCTACAAGTATTTCTTAACTTTCATTGATAATTTCTCCAGACACACTTGGGTATACTTCTTAAAACTCAAGAGTGAAGTATTTAATATGTTCTTGGCCTTTAAGGCCTTTGTTGAGAAACAATCTGGAAATCAAATTCTTAAGTTAATATCTGATAATGGCGGCGAATATGTTAACAACAAACTCATCAAATTTTGCACTAAGCATGGAATTCAAATGCAACATATTGTTCCATATACTCTACAACAAAATGTTGTAGATGAAAGGAAGAATCACACTTTAAAGGAAATGGATAATTGTATGCTTTAATCTAAAGGACTTATTCTTAATTTTTGGGCAGAAGAAATTAACTGTGAAAATTACATTGTAAATCACACTCCTACTAAGGTTTTAAAGAATATTACTCTAGAAGAAGCGTGGAGCTCAATTAAACTAGATGTAAGTCACTTTCATGTTTTTGGAAGTGAAGCATGGCCCATATTCCAGATGAGAAACATAAATCTTTAGAAACTAAGACTGAAAAATGTATTTTTGTTGGATATTCCAAAGATTTCAAAGGATATAGACTTATTCCACTTAAGTCCAAAAATCATATCATTAGAAGAGATGTAAAGTTTGTTGAAAATATATCAGCCTATGAGCCTAGTTCGATGGATGTTCCACATCTCTCTATCCCTTTTACTTTTGAAAATATTTCTTCTTTAGATGATGAAAGTGAGGATGAATGATCCTCCTTCAACTCCTCAGCTTCCAAAATGGGTCTGTGCTACTCGGGATGTAGGAGGTGCTCTTGCAGGTGATCCTACAGATCAATGATGTACATGTTCTCAGTTCGATAGAGCCTCTTCTTTACTAGCTCAAGCTTCAACAAATTATGATCTTGACACCTTTGTAGAAGCTTCAAGCCATCCAGATTGGGATGTGGCTATGAATGAATAATATCATTTATTATTGGCAAATGATACATGGGATCTTGTTCCTCTTCCAAAGGGACGAAAACGTGTTAGATGCAAATGGGTTTATAGAACCAAGTATGGACCAGATGGAAAAGTTGATAAACATAAAGCTCGTCTAGTTGCTAAGGGTTTTTCACAAGTTGAAGGCATTGAATATACTGAAACCTTCTCCCCTGTTTCCAAAATGAACTCTATCCCCCTTGTTATTTCCCTTCATGCCTCTTTCACATGGGAAGTCCATCAAATGGATGTTAAATCTGCCTTCTTGCATGGGGACTTTCATGAAGAAATCTATATGGAACAACCTCCTGGCTTTATACAAACATACTCTAGCCTTGTATGTTGGCTTAAGAAATCCCTTTATGGTCTCAAGCAAGCCCCTTGGGCTTGGTATGCCAAAATGGATAACTTTCTTTTAGACACAGGCTTTTCTAGGTGTCATTATGACAATACTGTCTACATCAAGAAAGTGGGTAAGTACTTATCATTATTTTTCTTTATGTTGATGATCTTATCCTTATTGGTAGTGATCCTAACATTCTACATGATGTGAAGTCCAGCCTTAAAATGTAGTTTTATATGACAGACTTAGGACACTTGCATTATTTTCTTGGTCTTCAAGTCTTGTAATCCAAGGAAGGTATTTCCCTTTCCCAGTCCAAGTATGCATGTGATCTTCTACTCCACTTTCACATGGAAGACTGTAAGTGAGCCCCTTCTCCCTTTTAGTCTAGAGTCAAACTTCCAGTCACTTTTAATTCCCCTGAAATCGATGCTACCTTATACCATCAACTTGTAGGAAAATTTTTGTATCTGTCCCATACTCGTCCTGACCTTTCCTTTGTTGTTGGCCTTATTTCTTGGTTTATGCAAAACCCACATGAAAGTCATTGGAAAGAAGCTAAAAGAATACTTTGTTATGTTTGAGGTACAGTTCAGTTTGGGATCCTTTACAATGCAGAAGAATCTCCTCTATCAGTTGGTTTCACTGATTTTGATTGGGTTGGTGACTCTGATGATTGGAAGTCTATTGCAGGTTATGTCTTCACTCTTGGTTCTGGACCGATTACATGGGCTTGCAATTTCTCTTTCTTCAGCAGAAGAAAAGTATCATGGCACCATAGAAGCTAGTAAGGAAGCCCTGTGGCTTCGTCAGATCTTGTTAGAGTTTGGCTTTCAGCAGCAACATCCAACTACACTTTGGTGTGATAATCAAAGTGCCATTCAACTATGCAAATATCTAGTACAACATCAGCACAACAAACACATTGAACTACACATGCACTTCATCAAAAAGCTCATTCATGACCATGTTCTTGAAGTGCAATATTGTTCAACAGATGATTAAATTGCAGACATCTTTACAAAGGCTCTCACAGAGGCGAAGTTTACTAAACTTCAATTTATGGTTGGAGTTCAGGAAGTTTTCACTAAGGGGGGATAGGCTCTAATGTCTCCTTCATTCTCTTATTGTGTCTTATTTTTACATCCTTCAATCCTATCCTAAGTTGTTCTTAAGGGGGGATGTTAGGATATTCCGACACATAGGAAATAGTTATGTATAACTTGGTCTAGTGTAGACTTAGGTAAAGTGTGTTTCTTTACTATGTACTTTTGTAACTTACAATTCAACAGTCATGATCTATTCTAGACATTAAGTGATCCGACGGTTCATTCTCTCCTTGCTATTACTGACACTTGATCCATGGCTTAACATTTGATTTGTCCATGATATCTATTTAAAGAGCATGGAGGGTCATTTGTAGGGTAACCGTTCATGAGAGAATCTTATGTCAATTTTCATTCTTTTATTAATACATTGCCTGAAGTGGTCACATTGGCTCAATCTGTGGACTATTTCCCTCTTCGAGGGTTTTAACCATGTCAAGAATATGGGTGTATTGATCTATGATTTGTTTGTGAGCGGTGTCCTTTGGTGCTCTATTTGAGGAATTTATCCTGTAAATTCCTACATTTTCATTGATACTAATTTTATGATCTTAATTAACAAGGAATACATATTCTATCAGTATCTTAGAAGATTTACAGATAACATTCCTTAACCTTTAGAGTGCTCCTATAACTAGAAAAGGAAGAAGCTCAAGTTAAAGATAAGTTCATGATTTTACTTGAATGCTAATAATGCATATTGAGCAATCAATCTCACCATGTTTAGAATTGTATGAAAATAATATTTGTCTACTTAGAAAATCATGCACAAAAAAAATACCGATCTTTCTTGTGTGTCATTGGAAATGTTCAAGGTAGCTGGTATCAAAATTTTAGAAGCAAATAATGTTTTCATGCATAACTGTTAATTATAAAATCCAAAAAAAATAAAATTATGAGACCATGTGTTAGATTGAAAAAAACACTCACATGATATTTTCCATATGCTCAATGGGTATAGAGATTACATTGAGTAGCTTTATGATTTGTTGTTGATTAGTGATAGGGGCAAGGGTTACATATGTGCATGATTATTTTATTACATGCATTTCAAGGATGTTATACTCAATGGGTATATCAAGTTCATTATATAAAGAGTTTCATGTTCATTTTCTTCTAGGCGAAGTAAAGTTAACCAATAGATTCATAAGCATCAAGATCTCAATGAGCACTGACTTTTTATGATTTTCAGTTTTCCCTATATTAAACACAATTGTGTTTTTTATTCCAAATAAACAAAGGTAGCACTTGTTTTTTTAGAAGAACATGTAGTTTCATGTAACTATGAAGCATATCCAAGTAAGAAATTATCAATTCTTCCATTAAAGTAGTACAATTGTTTTAGTGTTTAGACATATCTAATAAAGTAACCAAATATGAAAAATTACACAATAATCTTTTGTTACCATGAAACATTATAACAAAAATATTTGAAATATGGGAAAAAGTTATAAACAGAAACCTGTTGTAGCGGCCACAACCACCCTCCAAAAAGGTTCCCTAGATTAGTTTTGGAGCCTCCCTACTAGCTTTTCACAGTACATCATCTTGCTTCATCAAGTACACAAGCTTCAATGTTTTTCTTGCACAAAGACAACTTGTTGATTAGAACTTGATGCATTCCCCTCACAAGCTGATCACCCATACTTGGTCCAGCTACAGGCTGAGCAGCTCCACCAAGAAATTGCACATTTATGGAGGGAAGCTAGCCTTCACTCCAGAAATTTCACAATCCTATCTGGCAGCCTCCTAGGCTCCAGGACTGCGCAATTCTGCCAGTTAACACTCATAGTGAAAAATTGCACAATTTTCCCTAGGAGGGCTGCTCAACACATAATTTGCACAAATATGGGTAGCAGTCAGCTGCTCTGCCTAGAAATCACACAAATATCCTAGGTAGCCAGCCTAACGCCTAGCCAAAAATGTGCATTTCCTTCAAGTAGTTGAGTAGCTGCATGCCTGAGTAGTTTGGTCACCCAAGATTGAGGAATCTTGACTTGCATGCATAGCTTGCTTTTTAGTGGAATAGAAAAAGGTGACATGCAAAAGGCATCCCATGATTCAGGGAGCTATTTTTAGCAGCTGGAGGTTACATGCAAAGTTGTTTTAGAAACTTTCCTCCAAGTGTCACTTTTTCCTAGATTTGTGGCATGTGCATCATGAGGTCAAAAATTATTTATTTGATGCATCGGAGCTCATTCTTTCACATGGATCTTGGAGCTCTAACATCCCACATCACATCCAAGACTCTTTGACACATATGGCTCAGTGATTCACAGGTAAGTGCCCTCAACATGTCTTTTTCAGCATTTCTGTCGCTTTTTGTGTTTTCGCTTGTGTGAGTGCTATTTTCTTGATTACTTTGAGTGCTTACTGTCATTTACATGTATACTAGATTGTCCTCGCATTGTTTCAATTTGTGTTGCTATCTCACTACTGTCGCATGCACGAAACTGTTTTGCACAAACGATCGACAATTTGGTGACTCACTTCACCCACATGCATTTTGATCTATTTACTAAATATTTCATTCATGTTTGCATTCACTTTCAATCACTTATTATTTCACTTAGTGTCACCATGCATTCACTTTCATATTTTCTTTCAGTTGCCAATCGGTGAGTCCGGACAACCATGGCCTAGACTCTGCCTTCAATAAGACAACATTGTGCAATATGGGGAAGGAAGGATTTCCCTTCCTCTCCAAAAATGCACATTTCTACCCAGCACTATCCTGCAGGACTGTTTTCCACATTTCTGAGGGACAGTGACTACTGGCCTAGAAAATTGCACAATGCAGTCCCTAAGCCTGTAGTCACTCCCAGTTGGAATTGCGCATTGTGCAATCACAACAACCAACAACCAGTCTGGATTGCACATTGTGCTAATATAGCAGTCAGTCTTGCTTCCTAGATAGCCTAGACTACCTTTTGCATAGTTCTAGAAACTAGTCACCCAGCCTCCTAGAAGAAATTGAGCAATCTTGTCTATTAATTCCCCAAGTATGTGTTGTGTCATTCCTTGAATTTTCTTTGGTTTTCACTAACAGATTTCTTGCCATGCATATTTCTTGTCTCCAAATATTTCAGGCATTCATCCACCTCTTAGTAGTATAGGATAAATGGCTTCCAAGAGAGCGGGATGACAGGACACTGACAAGAAGGCGACTAAAGTAGTAGTTGAGCAAGTTTCCTTTGGTCTACTGATCTATGAAGATACAAAGTTGTTTCTAACCAGGGACATCAAACTCAAGTAAAAAGTGGTCAATGAAGCATTTTCAGGCACTTTTGAGGAAGACCTTGAAGACTGTCAGGTGTATGTTAATATTCACAATTCTGGCTTGTACCGGATTGCATACATATACCCCGCGTTCCCATGCGTGGACATGATACACTATAACATTTCCCACACTAATCTCGAGACAATAACCTTGAGCAATGTCAGTGGGACAAAGCTTGTGACCTTCTAAGAATGATATTATGATGAGATGTATCATATGTCAGAGCTTGTGACTATTATGAAGACTCCATTCAGCTGACCCAACAATAGTGCTAACTCCAAATACATTATGAAGAACTGGGTAAAGGAGTTAGATCGATTCAGGTTGACACCCAACCAGATCTACAAGATGAATATACTGAGGAATGCATATCAATACTTGTTCGCATTTGATTGTCAACTTTATGGCCAAGCAAGCCCGGAAACCTTCCCACAGAGTTGGGTGATTGTACTGGACCAACTAGCTAGAGAAGGAAAACCATGTAACTGATTTGGCATGCTGGCTCATCAGCTGAAGGAACAAGTAACGAAGGCTCGACAGTCACCCGAAGGTATGCATGTAGAGATTTACATGTCTGTCTACATCTTAGATGCAATCTCTTCCCGAAAAGAGTTTTTAGGCTTGGAGTGGCCCTTGTCACCAATGGAGACTGCCGTGAACACATATTTCAAGTTGTTATATGAATGCAGCTTCAGAGGAGTAATCACATGGCTGTCCGAGCATTTTTCACCCATGTGTACAAGATGATATTTGAATAGGATCCACCCTGCATGTCAAAGGAAGCGATGGAGGCATTGATAGGCATTGCAGATTGTTATGCTTCACTATCTAACACCTTCATCCAAATGTTCAGTGCAGAGAAGCCTCCGCATGTTCTACTGAAGTTTTTGTTGGATGTACTTGTCATGCAGGAAGTAGCATATCACATCTTGACAAGATTGACAACTAGACTACATTAGAAGAAGAAGGCACCTTGGATGCTATTTCGTTGCAAATTGGGTTATATGAGATCAGAGTATCAAGCAAGGGGATGTCAAAGTAGGACAGATGAAGAAGTACCCACTCAACCTCCGAAGCTACAATCTATATGACCAACATTGCATTATGAAGGATCACTGCACGAGAGTTCAGTTCAACTCGATTGATGAGGAATTTCATTAGGCCGAGGAGGACCCATGGAGATATTGCTACAGTTTCTCCAGACCCAATGAACAGGTCGGTTTCACTGTGGAGTGCTTAGCGAAGCAACATGAAGCAGCATTGTGGAGAGAACTAGTAGTAGCAGTAGCAACAGTGGCAGCAGAGGCAAGCATACTAGTGCACAACAAAGGTAAGAGGAAGATTGTCGATCCTATGGAGTAGGAGAAAAGATGCAAGTTTCGAGCAGATCCACTTGTAGAACAAGCAGTTATGGCTATAGAAGCAAATAGGCACTAGCGTGACAAGTGAATTGTGCGAAGGCAGAGGGATAAGAAGAGAATGGAAGAAGAAGAGAAGGAGTTGCATGAGCTGAGGGAGAAACTCCGAAAGGAACAAGAGCTACACAAACAGGAGAGGGAAGCACAACAAAAACAAATACAACAGGGGTGCAACATTTGTAAACAAATGAAGTAATGCCCATACAAGTAGTTGTTTCATCAAAACAGCTAGCATCAGGATAATAGGGTGAACCATCACAAGAGAAAGACTTCGCTCATGAGACAGAATAAACACTTCAATAGTTAGACGAAGACATGGGGCAATGAGAGTTGGAGCAAGACACTGACCTTGTGCCTCACCACAAAGAGGTAAACTCACCCACTTCAATGCATTTAGATGATGAGAAAGTCTTGGATGACTAAGGAGGCATTGAGATCCTTGGTGATTAGCTAGAAGGAGAGATCCACAACATCTCATTTGATGAACCTCATCATAGAGTTGTGCAGTCTCACAGAGTGTTAACTCTGGAGGGTTATACATCTCCTACGCAAGTTGAAGAACAAGTGATCATGACCGATGTATGCAAACATCCAGTTGCCTTGGCCGATGAAACCAAAGTGTATTCCAAAGCCACTAGCTCAATATTTTTCTTTTTGATAGTTGAGAATGAGCGAATGGTGAAGGAACAAAAAATGGAAATGCAAGGAGAAGAATTGGTGACCATTTCCACCTAAGCAAAACTAAAGAATGCAATAATATATGAAGTATTGTCCCTTAACATAGTTATGCGAGATTTGTACTCTAATTTTGGTATGATGCACAAGGCAGTCATCCATCTCAATAGATGGTAGTAGCAATGTGCCAGAAGAGCACGTATCTTGATGAAATTGCATGCTCTTGTTGATGGCATGCAAACATGGATGATGAAGTACAAGGGAGCCCCACTTCACTTGCCTAAGATAACGAGGGCCAATATGATTGAGCTAAAGGCACATATCTGAAGTCAGATTTGGAATTATGAAGAGCTCCCACAGTTCATCACTAGCATACATGCTTCCCATGCACAAGTATTCAAGAGTATAGATGTTGTGGTGCACACACATGCGATCCCATCACTTGGGACTCTCACCCAGGTGAAGACAAAGAAACAAGTTTGACTAGAGCTTAACTCATACTTCGATGAGTTGATGTGCATTTCCACTAGCCCATACTTGCCCATTAGTGTAGTCATCATGCACAAGTATGTAGCTGGTTCAGCCACATTGAAGACAATGATGTGCATGCTTTTAGATGAGTTGGATAGAGGAAACCGAGTAGTGTACCCAGATGCCATGGAGGCAAGAGTTAGGTTTCAGAAGGATGTCACCGCAGACCATGCTAGGGCCTAAATCTGCCTTAGGCTGAAGGAAGGCAAAATTCAGGGTAACCACAAACCACACTCAGCCTCATAGCTAGCCCTACGAGGACATGAGAGGGCTCTCTCTGGGTCACGCTCAGTGAAAAATGAATGAATAGGGTCTGAGAATGACTTAAAATGGATACTGATTTTAGGCTAGGTAAATAAATATGAAAGAGGTAATTTGATGAATGAATGAGTTTTCTGGGATGTATGGGACCAAGGAAAAGCATGATCAGAGAGTTTAACTCAAAGACGCAGATTATTTCGTGAGGCAAGACAGGCATAAAGTCTAGCAATTAGATTTGAAATAATACGAAGTGGAGAGATTTTTTAAGAGGGTGAAAAGGGCATAAATACATTAATCCTTTTCAACAGAAGAAAACATAGAATGTGAAAACTTTCCCAAGGCAGAGCAGTAAACTGACTTCTACCTCTTCTTACTTAAAAGCTTTCACTAGAAATGATTTTTTTAAATGAACTGTGAAACATAACGAAATACATATGAAACAGAAAGAAAATACATTTGCTAAACTCATGCCACAGGAATCTCATGAACCAGAGCTGCAACCTTTTATTAATTCTCTGTCAAAATGTACAGTGAGTAACTAAGTTTCTCTCCCACTGTTTCCCAGAAATTCCAACCCTTTACAAAATGACTCTCAATACAATAAATAAGCTTTGCTATGAGAAAGTCGATCGACCCAAATTTGGGGAATTGTTTAGTCATTACAAACTGGAAATGAAAAGCCAACCATCAGCGTTACATTTAATTTTCTATAATGACCAATCAAAACAAAGTAAACATGAGCGTATATCTTCTGGGCCACTGTTCTCCTTCCCTTTGGTCGTTTTAATAACAACTATCATTTTAATAACATGGATTTTAAATAAAATGCGCCTTTAATGAAGAGTGAACATGTATGTTAATGGACAGGCACACATGAAATTTCGTTAAACTCAGCCATGCGCCAATATTCACTTTCCACTGCTTCTAAACCTCAGTACCATAGCCAAAAATCATCGAACAAACTTTGACAAACTTACTTGGAGAAAATCGAACTGAAACAAATCGAACTCTCGGAGAGCGGAAATGATTTTTGGCTTTGGGTCTCTGTGCACCGCGCTAAAAGATGTATGCATCGCGCCACTTTGGAGGTGGTTTTGAGGCACCTCCTAGAGTCAAAATTGAGCCTAAATGTGCTTGTTGGAAGCCCTACCCATCTACTTTCCAACCCAAGTGGAATTTCTAAATTTGGTGCCCATTTGCCTCTCCAAAACCTCAATCTCCCAGGACTGCTTCCTGTGTGCCCAAATAGGGGCAGAAAGGCCATTTTCAAGGTGTTTTTGACCTCCTGAAGATTCAAAACTTGCCCAAACTTCTTGGCCATGCACCAGTAGTCGTGATTTTTCATGAAAAATGTGAAGATGTAAACTTTTTGTCATTTGGAGCTCCCTAGGAAAAGCGCGTGCCACGTGGTGCGATGCACTGGGAGAAAAACCCTGTTTTTTGTGCAAAAAATTTCAAAAATACCAAAAATGCCCCAAATTTCTTGACATTTGGGCTGGAGTTCTTCCATCAAGTGTCATGCTGGGCTAAAGAGGTTTTGGACAATATTTGAAGACGACCATGCTCCCTTTGCCTCTTTAGCTTCTTTGTTGCCTTCTTCAGTTTTGCCTTGATGTTACTGGGAATGGTGTCCATTCAGATGCTGCTATTCCCAATAAGACTGGTAGCTATCTTAGAAACAAACAAGTAAAGTCTACTTTCGTTTTCCTTTATGAAAATAGATAAGAGTGGAACAAAGGAGACCAACCATAGTCTTGCGCTTGATTTCCTTGTTTGATTCCTCTCCTTCCTGATAGAGCTTTGCCGCTTCTTCTTCGTCTGCCCAACTTCAAAGAGCACCTGTGGAATCACAACAACATACTACTATCAAAGAACACAGATCTATATTCATAAATAACACAGGACCAGATATGTGTTAACCATACAAATGCATATATAAGTAAACATACAAGAATATAGAGGAAAACTTGAGTAGCTTTATTAAGATCAAAAGTAGCAAGAGGATTACAACCATATGTTCTGACCTAGCATCATCCTCCAGCAAGAAAGCCCTTCTT
>APFE031173691.1:74273-89838 GCA_000404065.3 Pinus taeda | reverse complement strand
CTTGAGACTCCTTATTCGTGCCTCAGAACTCATGTTTCTCGCCCTGTAATGGAATGCCATGTGTCTCAACAATGCATGGTCCTTATCGGCCTTGTCCAACAGTTTTTCTAAGTGAATGTTGGCTCTTTCAAGCAATGACTATCGATCCCCATTGATTTCTCGCTCCAATGAAGTGAACTGAATTCTCCTCCTTTGGGAAGCTCTGTGGTTCGCCCTTATGTTTTGTACTTCCATGATCTGTTGTTGGTCCTCAAGCTATTTGCTCCCCTGCTGCAAATATTTAATGACCCCCTCAGTCCTCTCCAAGTTGTAGGACAAGTCCTCGATTTTCGCCTGCTGCTCCTTTATGATCTCTCTAAGTTGTGCATTTTGTAGGCCCATATCAACATCCTCATCAAGAATAAAGTCCTGCTCACCTGAAGGCCCTTCATCATGCATTGGCTCCTTGCCTCTGTCCTGTACCTGTGGTGATGTCGAAAGCGAGGACTCTTCCACTCTAGGTGGAGATAACACTCGCTTTGCCAATGTAAACAACTGTCTGGTGCCCTTCTGATAAGTGACATATGTCTGCACCCTAGTAGTCTCTGCCTCCTGACCTCCATACTGATGTGAAGGTTCACCCACATCATGGACAACCTCCTGATGAGCTGCTGAAGCTGTAAAGAACTCACGAGAAATGAAGCTTTCCCATGTGATACCTTGTAAATCAAGCTGATGCACAACCAAAATTTTGATAAGAGAAAAATGACAAATGTTGTTGAACTGCTGCTGAGGGGTCTTATGCTGCACAAGGGATGTCATCCTCTTAATGTCTTAGCATATGAAGTATGGAATGTTCATCATCCGTACTCGGGTGAAATGCATGAGAAACCTGATGTGATAAGCATATACTTGGGAGGAGCGACCTTCACAACTGAAATATTTCATGATTAATTTCATTAATGGAGCATATTCATCTTTGAGGTATCGGAACGGGAACACTCTCTTGAGCTGCCTCAAGAAACCAGGTTTGACATATGGCTCATAATGTTGCCGGGAAATCTTCTGCTTCTTATTCCATGTTTCTCCAATGTTAGGCATATCGGTGGCCAGTGAGATAGATTCTGGTGTAAGTGTGAAGGTGACACCAGCCAAAGTAACTTGATCACCATGCAAATGTAGTACAAACAAGTGATCCAACTCATGATGAAATTGAACATTTGCAACCTCCTCGCAAAATTAATAACATTATTGAAACTGAAAACAAGTGACGGCAAGAGGGCAGGCCTGCAATTCTGTAAGGGTGGTTCGTTCTTCTCTAACATGTCTGCCATGTTTGTGAGGCCTCCAGGGAGCATGTTCTTCTGTGGGTGAGTCACTTTGAGTTTTCATGTCATAATCCAATGAATGCTCAGATGCCATGACTGCTGTTGCACAAACTGCCTTGGAGAAATGACTGGTGTATGAAAACTGTTTGGACTGCTCTTTTAGTGATGTGTGTAAACTCTGCCACCAAAGGGGAAAACAAGTGAAACAGGGGCTATTAGGAAAGGGAAATAATATCAAGGGATTAGGAATTATTGGGAGAGATTTGTTTAGGAAATATGGGAGGGGGTTTAGGATTTAGGTGTGGGAATAGGGTTTAGGATTTTCATATTTAAAAGTTTGGGAAAGGGAATTAAGGATAGGGGTTTAGTTATTTTAGGGGATGGTGAACAATGGAGTCAAGGAACAAAGGGAATCAAGGATAAAGGAAATAATGGAAAAGAGTTAACCTTCGTGGCAAGCAAGTCTTGAGACCCTAAAGAGCACTTTCCATATGAATATTTTGACATGGTGGAGTTTGAGGTTTTGTTTGGGAGCTCAACACATCAAACATAGTATACACCATAAGCTTGGATAATGAACAGCAAAGGAGGAGATGCACCTACTTGAATTTTAGAGAAATTTGCATGATTTTGGCATTTGTAGGCCGTTCTGGAAAATTTTGGGCCAAGGAGCTAAGTGCACCGCGCCACAAACCCAATGCGCTGCGTCGTTTCAGTGCATCGTGCCTATGTAAATTTACACTGGGCAATTTCTCCCAGTACGTCATGCTCCTCTAGTACATCGTGCCACCTGGTGTATGTGTCGCGCCTGCCAAACTGCCTCTAACTTCACCAAAAATGCATGCTTGCTCACCCAATGGCTTTGAACTATTTCCCCTTTGCTCTTGGCATTCAAATGACATTGATTCTTCATGAAAATATCCTATAAAGAGTTGGTTTTGATTTTTTCTTCTCATGAACCCATTTTTGTAATGTTTTGGTATTATCACTTTTTCACACTTTAATGCAACTCTATTTTTCACACTTCCCTTTTGATATTTTGACTAAAATGATGAAATGTTTGGAAATTTTTTGCAGGGGTAGCTGACATGGAATTTGGCAAAGAAGACCATGGTCGCGCCTGAAGATATCAACTGATTTTTTTTTGAAAATTATCACAAATGACAAACTGTTGACTTTTCTTCAAAACAGAGTTTTGAAGAAAAATCATAATCTATCAACATGACGATGAAAATCTTTGAATCACAACTTTATAAGAGCCTCCCTCTGGCCTGCTAGCTTTATTGGACATTGTTGAAGACCAAATTGACTAATCCCTAGACCTAATGACTGAAATTACTCTTGTCCATTAAAATATCAAACATTGACTGTCATGGACTTTCATAAACACTGATGAAAAGACCTAAGCCAGCAGGTGCAAGACATGAGGGGAATCGACTGACAAGACATTTTCATCAGATTATGGCATGCCCCTAGCAGAATGCAGCTGAGTGGATGGAGTGAGACACCTAAAAATGAAATGCAAAAAGAGTTTTGATCTCTGATGGAGGACTAACAAGACCGACTCTAACGTTGGCTCCAATGGGGGATGGTAGCTCCTTGGAGGTGCCAAGAACGGCAGACCTTTGTGAGAGCAGACAGTGCCTTCGTCTATTGGGCTATGGAGTCATTATTTCGACAAACAACGCAAGACTCTGACTCATTTATTGACTAAAACCTGACTCAAACAGACTCAATTATGAAACCAAAATGATCGAAAAACTCACTCAAATTTGATCTTAAAATGACTCGAAGACTGACTTGATAAACTCAAAGCAAAACTGAAATAAAATGGTATTTACAGTGACATTGGAAACTGCAGAAACAACTCAGAAGTGGTACCGCTTGAGCAGCCGACCATTGATCGGCGCTCCTGGACATTCTTCCCCATTTATTTCCTTCAGAAGAAAGGTATTTTGACCCCGATATGCTACAATCTTGAAGGGACCTTTCCAGAGATTCTCGAATTTACCGTGCTTACCCTTTTCCTCATTCCTTGCATCCCACTTCAACACCACATCATCCAACTGAAATTTTTCCACCTTCACTTTTCTGTCATAAATTTTCTTAATCGTCTCTTGCAACTTGTACATGTTTTGGAAAACTTCTTCTCTGGTCTGCTGCAATGGACCATTTGATTCAATCTTCTCTACATAGGATCGTCTTCACTGCCGGCCTCATGAAGAAGTTTGACTACCGGAGCTGCGAGAGAGGTAGGAAACACAGTATCAACTCCATAAACAAGCTCAAAGGGGGACATACCAATGGATTTCTTCTTACTGACCCGATCTGCCCAAAGTGCATTGACCAATTTCTTATGCTAGCTCTTCTTGTTGATTTCCAGCAGCTTCTTAATAATATTGACTAAAGATTTGTTAGAAGACTCCGCCAAACCATTTCCTTGTGGATGATAGGCAGTTGAGTGACCCAAAATGATGTGATATTTATGACAAAACTCTACCATCCTTTTTATTTGAAAGCTGCTGCGTTATCAGTGATTAACTTATTCGGGCAACCAAAGCGAGAAAAGATGTTATTTTCAAGGAATGAAATAATTACCACATCTGTAGCTTATATGGTGGGAATTTCTTCGATCCATTTCGGGAAATAATCTATTGCCATGAGAATCCACCGATGTTGCCTGGAAGAAGCCGAATGAATTTCACCAATGAAATCCAACCCGCACTGCTGAGAAAGGGGCACTCACCTCAATGGGCTTAAGTGGCAAAGGCTGTAATTTTTGCCTTCATTCAAAAATCTGACATCTATGACAGCTCTTGACAACCTTATATACATTAGCAAACAATGTCGGCCAATAATATCATGCTCTCAAAACTTTATTTGCTATTGTTTTCTAAAAAAGGTGACTGCCACAATATCCTTTGTGGAAATCCTCCATGACCTGCTTTGCCTCTTCTTCCATCAAACAATTTAACAGAATGCCCCCGGGATCTTTCCAATAAAGTGCATAATTGAGAATGCAAAACTTGGCAGCTTTTAATTTGAGAGTTCTACTTTTGTTTCTAGTCATGTCGGGTGGTGGTGACAAATTTTGAAGCACATATATGATATTTGAATACCACGGAGAAAGAGCGAACATTTCAGATACCTGAATTGACGAACCTTCCTCATTCTCATCAGACATAGCAGCGATCAAATTTATGTCTAAAGCGTGCAAGTTTGATTTGTCCATTAACTTTGCCAATCCCTGTCCTTTAACAAGCTTTGTGGGCTTAATTTCCACATCATACTCCAACAAAGCTGCAATCCACTTGCCTTGTCTTCCTTCCGGATCGGTCTGCACTAAAACATCTTTGACAGCAGCGTTAGGAACATAAGCCAAAATATGAGAATGCAGAATGCATACTCGAAAATCTTTCAATGCTTTCACAAGTGCAAGGGCTTGATTCTCAATGATGTTGTACTTTAAGGCTACATCTCTTATAGCTTGGCTGAAGAAAGAAATTGGTCTTTCGTGATCATCTCTTTTCTACATCAACAGAGCTTCCATAGTATGCTCCGAAGCGAATGAAAACAATATAAAATCCTGAGTGTAGTCTGGGCTGATTAGAACTGGAGTTGAAGAAAGAGCCAATTTGACTAAATTGAAATATTTTACAGCCTCTTCCGTCCACTTCATTTGGCTGTCCTTCTTAAGAATGTTTTTAATCTCTCTTAGGTGTTCAACAAGGTTAGGAACAAAGCGGTATAAAAAATTTATCTTACCATTGAACGATTGAATCTCCTTCTTATTCCAGGGTAGATCGATTTGCTAAATCGCTTGTACATGTGCTAGATCGATACGAATGCCATCCTTTGAGATGATGTGCCCAAGTAGTTTTCCCTCCTCCATGGCAAACAAGCTCTTTTTAGATTCAGCGACAAACCATATTTTCTGCACTTTTGAAAGACATTTTTCAGATGATACATGTGTTCTTCATCAGATTTCGAAAACACTGTTAGATCATCAAGGTACACCACCAAAAAGACATATTTCTCATTTGCGAAAGCCAAGTCCATTGCCTGCTGAAATGTGGCACCCAAAAAACCAAAAGGCATTTTAGCGTAATGAAAAGTTCCCCATGGAGTGGTGAACGCCGTCTTGTCTTGGTCCTCTTCATGGACAGAAATTTTGTTATATCCAGAATAACCATCGAGTAGTGACATACGAGATGCTCCAACTACTCGATGAAGTATATGATCCATTTTGGGCAACAAATAGTTATCTTTCAATGAAAATTTATTGAGATTCCTAAAATCAATGCATAAGCGAATCTCACCTGTCTTCTTTCGTATGCGCACCAAATTAGAGATCCATTCTGAAAAATATGATGGGAACAATGATTCCTGATTTGTACAACCTGTTTATCTCCTTTTCATTTGATGGTAGCAGTTTTGGATTTAGCCTTCTCAACTTCTGTCTGAAAGGTTTCTGATTAGGCTTAATGGTATCATATGTCTTCAAGTCAAAATAGTCCCAAGTAAACACATCAGCAAATGAAGACAACAAATTGATATATTTGGCTTTTACCTTTTGTGGCAATGTTTTAGACAGTTTCACCATTTTAGGATTAGCAGTTGTTCCGACATTGACCCCTTCAACACCCTTCTCTGTTGGATGCAATGTTGGTTTGCGTGCTACGTCATCTTGATCAAAGAGTTATTCTAAAGGTATCAAGCCTTTAGGAATAATGTTATTCTTTAGCTGCAACATGTCCATTTTATTGACTTGCACATCATCTTTACCATCATCATTTTCTACATCAATTAAGGTTTCTTTGAGCTTACCTTTGTTCTACAGAAAATAATTAATCTCCTCATCATCTTGGAACACTTGCCAATATCTCTAATTGTCTGGGATAGTCGGATGATGCTTGACATGGATTTCGAATTTATTACTGGAGTTCATTGGAATCTTCAAACTACTGGCTGCCTTAGCAAAAACATCAACAAAGCTATTTTGAACACGAGGCACACATGTCAATGTATATTATGAAAATAATTTCAGGATGTCTAGAACTGCATTCCGGTAAGCCCGCGTTCGAGGATGCTTTGCTTGATATTCGCCTTTAACTTGCTTAATCACCAATTCAATGTCGCCATATACTGTAATCCTCTTAGCATTCAACTTTCTTAGAATTTTTAGGCCAGCAATGAAAGCTTCATACTCAGCTTCATTGTTCGAACAATCAAAAGCTAACTTGTAAGAACATACCCACACATTACTAGGCACTTTGTTCAAGGCGAAGAAACGACTTCATACCCAAATACCAATTCTAGCACCATTATTTCCCACCGCACCGTCGAAATCCATGGTCCACAAACCTTCTTCCTCTTCTTCCAAGTGCTGAAATTTTGCTAGCTCTGTTTTTCATGCTTGTTGTCCATCACCTTCAGCTGATTTCTCAACAGTGTTCTACTATCTTTGTCCTCCTTTCTTCAAAACTTATCTAAAATTTGCCGCTATTTCTGGAATATCATCTGCTACAACTAACTAACCGTCAATATCATGGAAACTATCTAAATACAAAAGAAAAGACTCTAGTTCTGTATGTACATAATTAATTGGATGATTAATTGGTTTCTCCTTGCTTGTAATCATGTATTTCATTTTTTGTTCCTGATACATTTTTCTCATCTGGCCAAACATTGGAATCATTGCATAGGAGAAATCTACTTGTAGTGTCCCTTTCAATTTTGCTTCCCAAGACCTGGAAAGAAGCATACCGAACCTGGGAGGAATATCCGCCACGACAATATCCATCAATACATTCTTCATTGGGATTTGATCTAGAATTACAACCAAGTCTTTGATGAGCCCGATATAGTTTACTCTGCTGGAATCAAATGAATAAAGATCATGGTATTTCCTGGTGATGTCCAAACCCAGCTTATCCATGATAGCCTCTGGCATAAGATTGTGCGAAGCTCTGGAATCGAACATGGCATTATGTAACACAAAATCATGCAATCTTAAACTGATATAAAAAGGTGGCACATCACTCTCTAGAGACTCACCATTCAATGCTGGCCCAAAAATCATTTCGGGTTGATCATCTTCAACATTCACCATATCAGACATTGGATCAAAATTCAAAATTTTAGAAACTTGCCCTCTATAACTGTTGTTCCTCATTATTTCAGTCAAGGGAATGGATACCCTCAATTTAGAAATTTCATTCTCTAAACTAAAAGCGGAAGTCTTTTCTACCTCTTTGACTGGGACTTATTTCTTTTCCTTTTCTTTTGATGCAATTGGCTGATTTATTTTTCTGTTGATGGTGATTTGTTGTTATCAGGATCAACTGCCTCCTTTCCTTTTTTTGTGCAACTGATGAATCATTCTTTGATGCTGCAACTTCCTTCCTCTTCTGAATTGGGTTAACTGGCACATCTTTGTTTCTAAGTGAATATCGCTGCTGCTGAGCAGACAGAGCACTCATATAGCCTCTTTGATACTCTGATTTTTATTCCAACACTGTGTCATTTGCTAGAATGAAATCTGCATCTTTGTGTGCAGCTGAACTTTCAACATACTCCTCCTCTTTAGTAATATAAACAGGCAAATAATCAGGAGTAAAGAAGGGGTTTTCTTCACCTATTATATTACCTTGCTCATCTGATTCTGGTCCATGCACAAAATTTTGCTGCAAAGGTGGCTGTACTGGCTGCTGTGCTATCAAATCTTGGGCTCGTTGCTCTCTCTGTTTTACTCTATATTGTGGCTGCTGCTGACCACGGAAGTTAGGATTTGTAACTTGGGGCTCAGGTTTTTCAAGTTTCACCCTTTCAAACATCTGTTCCACCTTCCTAAGTAATTTATCCATCAAGGAAGACTCTTCCTTTATTGTGACATTCCTTTCTGCTTTTTCTCTAGCCCTCTTGGTCAACAGATTTGCTTCAGTGTTCACCGCGATCTTTTGGATGTTTTCCATTGTGGCCGGTTCTCTCTCTCTTAGTTGATAAGCCATGTCAGCAACGAAACCATCCGGAAACTTCACCATGGCTAGCCCCACAGATTGCCTTAGATGATCAGGAATTTCATTATAAATGGAATTGAATCTAATGCAGTAGTCTTGGACCGACTCACCAACGTTTCACTTAATCTATTCATATTCAGCAAGAATTTGAAGAGGATTATGTTTCACTTCCCATCGGTCTAAAAATTGTCTTTGTAGGTCGGCCAAGGTAGTGATACATGTAGCCGGCAAAGATCTGGACCATTTCCTAACTTCACTCGCAAATGTTTGTACAAAGAGTCTCATTGCCACATTTTCTGCATCGATCTCATGAAGATCACATAAATCTGCCATTCTGTCCACATGTTGCTGAGTAGTAATGCTATGAGGAGGGCCATCAAACAAAGGATTTTTTCTTTGATAATCTGCGGGCATATCATCTAAGACTTGAGGCAGCACAAGAGGTGCGAAACGAGCAGCCATCACTCTTGGTGGATTTGGTTTTGGCAGTGTCAGAGGAGTGGGTGTAGTTTGTAGGGAATTAACAATTGGAGTTTGAAGCTATGTAACAATGTAATTATTGATTGACCTGTCAGCTCTTTCCATTTCTAGGTCTACAAGAAACTGCAGATCGGGGATAGTAGAGTCAACAACCCTTTCGGATTTGGTCTCGAACAATGATATTCCAAACTACTCATCAAAATCAAGCTCCTCAAGGTACTAAAAAATGTCAGGACATGAATGGGATTTGAACACAGGAGTCACAAAACTCTCTTGATGAAGAAATCTTGGAATCAAATTGGGATTTTCGTAGATAGGAGGAGGATCTGGATCTGGATTTTCTCTCGTATATCTTCTTGAAGCTAGCGTGCTTCTTTCTAAAG
Source organism: Pinus taeda (assembly GCA_000404065.3). NCBI lineage: Eukaryota > Viridiplantae > Streptophyta > Pinopsida > Pinales > Pinaceae > Pinus > Pinus taeda. Next base: position 80,649 of record APFE031173691.1, on the reverse strand, counting down.
ATCAATAGGACATGAACAACTTACTCAGCCTATCAAATCCTAAACTTATCATCCAGAAGATTAGAATTATCTGAAGTATGGGGTGTTTGTAGGTTAAGCCTGACGTTTACACAATGAAGAAGACTAACAAGCAAAGAATTCCGTCCCCAGTGGAGTCGCCATTATGTTAGGGCCTAAATCTTCCTTAGGCTAAAGGAAGGAAAAATTTAGGGTAACCACAAACCACACTCAACCTTGTAGCTAGCCCTACGAGGACAGGAGAGGGCTCTCTTCGGGTCACGCTCAGTGAAAAATGAACAAATAGGGTCTAAGAATGACTTAAAATGGATACTGATTTTAGGCTAGGTAAATAAATATGAAAGAGGTATTTTGATGAATGATAGAGTTTTCTGGGATGTATGGGACCAAGGAAAAGCATGAGCAGAGAGTTTAACTCAAAGACATAGATTATTTCGTGAGGCAAGACAGGCAGAAAGTATAGCAATTAGATTTGAAATAATATGAAGTGGAGAGATTTTTTAAGAGGGTGAAAAGGGCATAAATACATGAATCCTTTTCAACAGAAGAAAACATAGAACGTGAAAACTTTCCCAAGGCAGAGAAGTAAACTGAATTCTACCTTTTCTTACTTAAAAGCTTTCACTGGAAATGATTTTTTTAAATGAACTATGAAACATAACGAAATACATATCAAATAGAAAGAAAATTCATTTGCTAAACTAATGCCACAGGAATCTCATGAACCAGAGCAGCAACCTTTTATTAATTCTTTGTCAAAATGTACAGTGAGTAACTGAGTTTCTCTCCCACCGTTTCCTAGAAATTCCAACCATTTACAAAATGACTCTCAATACAATAAATAATCTTTGCTATGAGAAAGTCGATCGACCCAAAGTTGGGGAATTGTTTAGTCATTATAAACTAGAAATGAAAATCCAACCATCAGTGTTACATTTAATTTTCTATAATGACCAATCAAAGCAAAGTAAACATGAGCGTAGATCTTTTGGGTGATTGTTCACCTTCCCTTTGGTCGTTTTAATAACAACTATCATTTTAATAACATGGATTTTAAATAAAATGTGCCTTTAATGAAGAGTGATCATGTATGTTAATGGACGGGCCCACATGAAATTTCGTTAAACTCAACCACGCGCCAATATTCACTTTCCACTGCTTCTAAACCATAGTACCATAGCCAAAAATTTTCAAATAGACTTTGACAAACTTACTTGGAGAAAATCACACTGAAACAAATCAAGCTCTCGAAGAGCGGAAGTGATTTTGGCCTTTGGGTCCCCGTGTGCTGCGCCAAAAGATGTATGTGTCACACCACTTTGGAGCTAGTTTTGAGGCACCTCGTGGAGTCCAAATTGATCCTAAATGTTCTTTTTGGAAAGCCCTGCCTGTCTACTTTCCAACCCAAGTGGAATTTCTGAATTTGGTGCCAATTTGCCTCTCCACAACCTCAATCTCCCAGGACTACTTCCTATGTGTCAAAATAGGGGCAGAAAGGCCATTTTCAAGGTGTTTTTGACCTCCTGAGGATTCAAAACTTGCCCAAACTTCTTGGACATGCACCAGCAGTCATGATTTTTCATGAAAAATCTGAAGATGTAAACTTTTTGTCATTTGGAGCTCCCTAGGAAAAGCGCGCGCCACGTGGCGCGACGCATTGGGAGAAAAACCCTGTTTTTTGTGCAAAAATTTTCAAAAATACCAAAAAATGCCCCAAGTTTCTTGAAATTTGGGCTAGAGTTCTTCCATCAAGTTTCATGTTGGGCTAAAGAGGTTTCGGCAAATATCTGAAGACGATCATGCTCCCTTTGCCTCTTTAGCTTCTTTGTTGCCTTCTTCAGTTTTGCCTTGAGACTCCTTATTCGTGCCTCAGAACTCATGTCTCTCACCCTGTAATGGAATGCCATGTGTCTCAACAATGCATGGTCCTTATCGGCCTTGTCCAACAGTTTCTCTAAGTGAATGTTGGCTCTTTCAAGCCATGACTCTCGATCCTCATTGATTTCTCGCTCCAATGAAGTGAACTGAATTCTCCTCCTTTGGGCAGCTCGGCGGTTCGCCCTTATGTTTTGTAATTCCATGATCTGCTGTTGGTCCTCAAGCTATTTGTTCCTCTGCTACAAATATTTAATGACCCCCTCAGTCCTCTCCAAGTTGTAGGACAAGTCCTCGATTTTCACCTGCTGCTCCTTTATGATCTCTCTAAGTTGTGCATTTTGTAGGCCCATATCAACATCCTCATCAAGAATAAAGTCCCACTCACCTGAAGGCCCTTCGTCATGCATTGGCTCCTTGCCTCGGTCTTGTACCTGTGGTGATGTCGAAAGCGAGGCCCCTTCCATTCTAGGTGGAGATAACACTCACTTTGCCGATGCAAACAACTGCCTGGTGCCCTTCTCATAAGTGACATATGTCTGCACCCTAATAGTCTCCGCCTCCTGACCTCCATACTAATGTGAAGGTTCACCCACATCATGGACAACCTCTTGATGAGCCACTGAAGCTGTAAAGAACTCACAGGAAATGAATCTTTCCCATGTGATACCCTATAAATCAAGCTGATGCACAACCAAAATTTGATAAGAGCAAAATGACAAATGCTACTGAACTGTTGCTGAGGGGTCTTATGCTGCATAAGGGTTGTCGTCCTCTTAATGTCTCGACATATGAAGTATGGAATGTTCATCATCCATACCCGGGTGAAATGCATGAGAAACCTGATGTGATAAGCATATACTTGGGAGAAGCGACATTCACAACTGAAATATTTCATGATTAATTTCATTAATGGAGCATATTCATCTTTGAGGTATCAGAACGGGAACACTCTCTTGAGCTGCTTCAAGAAACCAAGTTTGACATATGGCTCATAATGTTGCCGGTCAATCTTCTGCTTCTTATTCCATGTTTCACCAATGTTAGGCATACCGGTGTCTAGTGAGATAGATTCTGGTGTAAGTGTGAAGGTGACACCAGCCAAAGTAACTTGATCACCATGCAAATGTAGTACAAACAAGCGAGCCAACTCATGCTGAAATTGAACATTTGCAACCTTCTCGCAAAATTCATAGCATGACTGAAACTGAAAACAAGTGATGGCAAGAGGGTAGGCCTGCAATTCTGTAAGGGTGGTTGGTTCTTCTCTAACATGTTTGCCACTTTTGTGAGGCCTTCGGGGAGAATGTTCTTCTGTGGGTGAGTCACTTTGAGTTTCCATGTCATAATCCGATGAATGCTCAGATGCCATGACTGTTGTTGCACAAACTGCCTTGGAGAAATGACTGGTGTATGAAAACTGTTTGGACTGCTCTTTTAGTGATGTGTGTAAACTCTACCACCAAAGGGGAAAACAAGTGAAATAGGGGCTGTTAGGAAAGGGAAATAATATCAAGGGATTAGGGATTATTGGGAGAGATTTGTTTAGGAAATATGGGATGGGGTTTAGGATTTAGGTGTCGGAATAGGGTTTGGGATTTTCTTATTTAAAAGTTTGGGAAAGGGAATTAAGGATAGGGGTTTAGTTATTTTAGGGGATGGGGAACATTGGAGTCAAGGAACAAAAGGAATCAAGGATAAAGGAAATAATGGAAAAGAGTTAACCTTGGTGGCAAGCAAGTTTTGAGACCCTAAAGAGCACTTTCATATGAAGATTTTGACATGGTGGAGTTTGAGGTTTTATTTGGGAGCTCAACACATCAAACATAGTATACACCATAAGCTTGGATAGTGAACAACAAAGGAGGAGATGCACCTACTTGAATTCAAGAGAAATTTGCACGATTTTGGCATTTGGAGGTCGTTTTGGAAACTTTTATGCCAAGTAGGTGAGTGCGTCACGGCACAAACCCAGTGCGCCACGTCGTTTCAATGCATCGTGCCTGTGTAAATTTACATTGGGCAATTTCTCCCAGTGCGTCGCGCTCCTCCAGTACGTCGCGCCACTTGCTGTATGCACCGCGCTTGCCAAACTGCCTCTAACTTCACCCAAAACGCGCGCTTGCTCACCCAATGGCTTTGAACTGTTTCCCCTTTGCTCTTAGCATTCAAATGACATTGATTCTTCATGAAAATATACTATAAAGAGTTGGTTTTGATTTTTGCTTCTCATGAACCCATTTTTGTAATGGTTTGGTATTGGCACTTTTTCACACTTTAATGCAACTCTGTTTTTCACACTTCCCTTTTGATTTTTTGACTAAAATGATGAAATTTTTGTCAATTTTTTGTAGGGGTAGCTGACATGGAATTTGGCAAAGGATACCATGGCCATTCTTGAAGAGATCAACTGAATGATTTTTGAAAATTATCACAAATGAAAAACTATTGACTTTTCTTCAAAACAAAGTTTTGAAGAACAATCATAATCTATCAACATGACGATGAAAATATTTGAATCACAACTTTATAAGAGCCTCCCTCTAGCCTGCTGGCTTTATTGGACATTGTTGAAGACCAAATTGACTAATCCCTAGACCTAATGACTGAAGTGACTCTTTTCCATTAAAAGATCAAACATTGGCTATCATGGACTTTGATAAATGCTGATGAAAAGACCTACGCCAGCAGGTGCAAGACATGAGGGGAAACGATTGACAAGACTTTTCTGTCAGATTATGGCATGCCCCTAGTGGAATGTAGCTGAGTGGATGGAGCGAGACACCTAAAAATGAAATGCAGAAAGAGTTTTGATCTCTGACGGAGGACTGACAATACCAACTCTAACAGACCACACATACACCATCAAGGACTACCGATCTTGGCATCAATATGTTACTATCATCAACATGAAGATGTTGAGGAGTTGGACTTCCATGGTTGTCTAAGTCAGAGTAATGTCTAGAATGTATTTCTCAAGCCATCTTGTTCACATGGGTACATGTGCATTGTAATGTTAAGTCATGTCAAGTGTAAGTCAAGTGTCAATAGTTGGATGTAACAGTGATACGGTAGGTGAAGAGTCATGAGGGTAGTTGAACTATCACAAAGGGGAATGTCAAGGGTCACCACAAACTTTGCTATAAATATTCCCTCATAACTCATTGTAAAGGCTTTTGGTCAGCCAAGCTTCCAATAAGACTATCTTGGAGAGAGCTTCAACAATATTGTAACGTGCCTTCGCTTCTCTACTGCACAAAGCTAGTACATCTCTTTGGAGGAGAAGACAGATGTGGCTATAATGTTCCACTATTGGAGCTAGTGGTTGGACATGGATGTATTGTATCCATAGAACTTACGCTTCTTTATATAATAAGAGCCAACATGTTTCATTCATATGTTGTATTGTATTCTGTTATGAAACTAGCTCAAGAAAAGATAGAAAAGATAGATCAACTCCTTAGAATTCAGCCTCTTCGAGGGGGAAACCTGCTTTACATTACATAAATGGACAATTCTTGGATGATACAAATGAAAAGACCTCCTTTCTATATATAGGAGTCTAAGGGGTCATTATATAATTAGAGCCTACATAACAATAATAATGTAAGGGCACAATAATAACAATAGTGGGCTTCTATGGGGCACAATAGTAACAATATGGGCACTACATGGATACATCAATATAATAAGAGGGTTGTACTAATAATAATAAGTAGGGACACTAGTAGTACAGGGGCCTAACATGCCCCTCTCCTTTAAAAAGTGTTGTTCTCAATGCTTGAGTAGTTCTTGATGCTTTTGTATAAACTTCTTGTCCTCCGATGTGGAATCTTCAGTGGGTAAGTTCTTCCACTTGATGAGATACTCTGAAATTGATTGATTTCGTAGCTATCGGGTTGTTGTTTCTGTGACTGCTCTGGTTACAATATAATTTTTCCTTCCTCGTCAAGTTCTAGCAATATTGTTTGAACTGGGAGATTATCGCCTATAACCTTCTTTAAACATGAAACATGGAAAACTGGGTGCAATCGAGAAGCTGCAGGAAGCTCTAATTTGTATGCCATAGTACCAATCTTTTGCAACACCTTGTGTACGGACCATAATACTTTGGTGATAATTTATTATCCTTCTTAGCTTGCTTTAGGGACATTTTCTTATATGGTTGTAGCATTAAGAATACCCAATCACCTACATCAAAACTTCTTTCAATGCGATGTTGATCTGCCTGTTGTTTCATTCTATTATGTGCCAACACGAGGTTATCCTTTAAGAGTTGGTGGACTTGTTGCTGATGTTCGGTGTGATGTTCCACTGCTTGAACCTTAGAATTTTCTCTTAAATATGATGTGATGGATGGTGGCTGATACCCTTAAAGTGCCATAAATGGGGTCATTTTTGTTGCTGTATGGAAGGAAGTGTTATACCACCATTCAGCCAGAGGCAACCATTTGACCCATTGTGTCTGTTTATTAGATACAAA
>APFE031173691.1:51524-73916 GCA_000404065.3 Pinus taeda | reverse complement strand
TTCATGAGTCATGCTAGAGATTTCAGGTCGCCTACTAGGTGTTTCCATTTTCTTTCTTCAGGGCATAAATTACTGATAATAATGCTTCACTATGCCCTTTGAATTCCTTCAAAATAATTTTTCAAACCAAGCTTAAGCAAACATTAAAAAAATATACACACTTTTTTCACTTTGTAGGAGCTCGATATTGCCTCTGGTGTATCTCTGTAATTTCAGATCATCCAGTTCTGAAATTGCGACTTGTGGTAGCCCTCTATGTCCTCTTTCCAATGCCACCAGTCTGACCCCAATTGGATTCTCCAATGAAGAGTTCTGCCAAATCTCCCACAGTGACTTGATTATATACTAATTCAGTAGAGCAAACTTGTACGACGTGCCCAGTGTCCCTGTTTTGACCTTTGGCCCTAAAACATATATACAAGAAACTACAGTCCATTCTCTTTCCGTACCTTACAAAATTTCAATCTGATGCTTAGAGAGAAAATTATGACGATTTTCCCCAAGTCACCTGTTTTGAATGTAATTCATGATTCTGCAAAAGGACCAACTTCCTTAGTTCATATCTCTGAAAATATAGCGCGAAAAGCTCTGAAATTTGGACCTAAGCTTTAGTGCGATGTCCTCGCAATGGGTTTTTTTCTTAGCTTCTGAAACATTGCAGAAAAAAAGTTATAGTGAAAATGCCACGATGACCTATTTGGAGCAGCGAAACCCTAGAATCCAAAGCTCTGATACCAAATGTTATGAAACCAGCTCAAGAAAAGATAGAAAATATAGATCAACTCCTTAGAATTCAGCCTCTTTGAGGGGGAAACCTCCTTTACATTACATAAATGGACAATTCTTGGATGATACAGATAAAAGACCTCCTTTCTATATATAGGAGTCTAAGGGGTCATTATATAATCAAAGCCTACATAACAATAATAATGTAAGGGCACAATAATAACAATAGTGGGCTTCTATGGGGCATAATAGTAGCAATATGGGCACTACATGGGTACATCAATATAATAAGAGGGTTGTACTAATAATAATAATGGGTTACACTAGTAGTATAGGGGCATAACATATTCCAACTATCTTATTCACTCTAAATGGCATATGTATTTGCTTCCTTATGCATGCATGTATGCACTATTCTGTATGAGTATGTATGAAACTTTTTGAAATGTGTTCTGGTTTAACCATCACTTTGGATTGCCACCTAACTTGCTTTCCAACTTGTGATGTATCTTTGCTTATGTGTTCCCTTCCCATCTGAGTACTATTACAGGTTGCCAAGGGGCACACTCATCTCAACCTAATTGTGTTAGAATCTCTCATGCACCTTCCTTGACTCACTACAACTGTCACACCCTTTCTACCAATAGAGTTATCTTACTTGCCTCTATGTGAAATCGCGGTCAAGGCACTACCATATGACCCACTGCTGGGATGCCTACATCGAACAGTCTTAGGTCTAATTGGGACTTCTTACCAGGGAGATCCCCTTGACATGGTGGTGAGTCTAACACCATCAACAAGACCATATACACAAAGTATTAGTAATATTCAAGACCTTGGTAACATTTACGCAAAAGAGAAATTGTATACTTACAACTATTACTAGCATCCACAATATTCTTGAGAAAAAATTGTTGTTTGAAATATTGTTATAAGGAATTTGAATCTATGGATAAACACATTTTCCTTAAGTGCGTAGCTACACCTAAAGCAATAGAAAGAAATAGTCTAACATTTACCTATAGTAGATAAATGAGATGAAGGAACTTACTTGTAGTCTTTCTCTTCCTTGATCTATTTCGAATTTCTCCTGTCACTCCCACTTGAACTAAATCTGCTCAATTGGTACTTGTGTCAAGAGAAATAGACACACGAAACACATACATGATCTATCTACTATAAACCAATGGAATTGAAGACATTGAAACACACAATCATCATAGATATGAACAATAATATGAGAAAAGGAAGAAACTCTTTATTAATATAGAAGGAATATTTTCACCCAATATAGTTCGATCCTATGCCACTCCTCCAGCTTCAATCCAACCCTTTCCACATCAAAAGCACAACAATCCAATAGCATAACATTACTTGACATGAACTCAATTCTCAAACCAACATAATTTCCTTACAAACTTTAGATTGTAGCCCCCTGATCACTATGACGAGTGCTCAATTTATACGGAAATGGAGGTGGTTTTGTCATAAATGAGGGTATAGAATGGCCTTCCAAAATTGGAGTTAGTTTCCATGGAGTAAGGGATGAGAGGATAGGAGGTTAATGTATCCTTAGCCTATCCAATTTCGAGCTCATAGGAGGATATAAGAGATGGGAGCCTTCTAGAATGATCTAGAATCAAGGAATATTCCCAAAATCGTATGCAAATTTCACTCAATCTCACCTAGCGTAGGTCAAAGAGGGCCTAGGTACACTACAATGTAGGCTAGAATGGGCCTGCTTGCTCTGCAACGCAGTTACCCCTGACCAAGGTCACGCTAGTGTCCCAAGGCAACATTTCAGCAAGGCTTCAAGCTAGGAAACTTTCATGGAAGGAAGCATTCAATGTGATGACTTGTCTAAGGCATGTAACAACTGAATTAGGGTTTGATGAGCCCTAGTTGTATTGATATGAATTTCGGGAGTGATGTGCCCAAATATACCTGTAATAGTTTCCCCCTAAAGCATGAATTCGAAAATGATAATGCTGAGTGATATGCTTTACGATGTGATGGAGAGGATCTGAAGCGAAAGGTGACCTACATCAATTACAATACATAACATCATGATATTTCGATTTTTTCATGAATTGATGAGGGAATGAATACCCATACTCAACATATAAACTTTTCATTACATGTTCATAGATACTCGTCTACATATACAAACCCATGATGAGATGACCATTTGTGTAAAGCCATCGTACAAATGATTTAGTATTCTCTTGAAATCATAGCCTGAATGGATGAAACTAGATCTGGGGTCTTCTATCTCGTCCAATTGTTTGCTCAAGTACGAGTCTAACCATGTGAATATGTGATCTGAAGTCAAACATGGGAAGACACCATCTCATTACCATCCAATGATGTAAGCCATTAACAGATGTGAGAGGGATCACTGATAATGATAATGATTCTCAAGGTACTGTAGTAAATTCTACATGGTGTGAATAAATGTTTTGATGTCAAACACCGTACAAAGTCTTTTGGTCGAAGTATAGTAATGTCAACCTGTTACTGGAAGCAAGAAACTTTCCATTGATGTATGCAGGCCCCAAGGTACTGGAAGGGTGTTTCTAAGTCAACTTCTTGGATAATGTGCTGATGTCGACAAGAAGCAACCCATTGTAGGAGGGCCTTGAAGTATCCCATATCAACGACATGAAATGAGTGTAATGATTTTGGAGATGGAATGTGACTTATGACACAAGGTTCAAGAATGGCGGTCATGAAAATGAAGGTTTATGAGTATTGGAAAGGATAAGTTCTACTGAGTGACTTCTCTTGAACATGTCGGCGACACTGAATGAATTTGTAGCTTTGGCCCAAAACAAAAGTTATGGATGGTATGATAGACCATAGGTATGATAGCCATCAAGTAGATAACCCAGCCCAAATAGTCACAGAGATGAAGTGAAAGTGTCATGTTCAAGAGCAAATTGCTAACATAAAGTGATTTACCCCTTTTCCCATTTTCCCTCGTCATTGCTGACCAATACCTCTTTATTTTTTAACAATCTTGAGGAGGATAACATATTATTGTAGTATAATTCCACCCTTCAGGTGAATCCATTGCTATGTGATGTTTTAATGAGCCTATCGAAGGTGAAACTTGGTCTTGTCATGATGGATAAGTTTGTCGCTATTTGTTGTTTTAACGAGTTTAACGACAATGAGAACTCGGTCCTTTTCTTGTTTAGAGAGTTTGAAAAGGGACAAAAAGAAAACTCCACAAGTTCTTTCCATAAATTTCTCTCTCAAGTCTGAAAAGGCTTAAAATAATACAAGAGAGAACCTATTGACCATGTTCAATCAACATATTCCTTTTTCATAAATAATCTATCTCATTCTAGAAAAGGGTTAAACTTTTATTGAGTAGATGTCGTTTCCAATATGTTTATGAGCTGAAAAAGATAAGTGCTCAACAATCTTTTCATATTTTTAGAGTTTGAAATGAACTTAAAGAGGACTTCGCTTAGAGGAACGAGTGGTGTCTAGGATAACAACTAGTTTCGGTGATGCTGCAACTTCTCAAAACATGTTGATTTATGTGAAGGGGCTAGCTAATAGGCCCATCCATTGCAACTGTTCCTCAAAAATGGTAAAACAACCAAGTGAAAGCGTATGATTGGCCAAGTAGATAGTGATGATGGAAGGAGAAAAACCAAGGCTCATTTGATGGAAGAGGCTGATAGAATGGAAATCATGAGGGTTAAAATGGAGATGGGTTCATTTTTACACAAGCTTGAACCATAGGGAACTATGCTTGGATTTAGTTTCATGTTTACATAAGCTTGAAATGAAAACTATTCTTGGATTCAGTTTCATGTTTACACAAGCTTGAAATGAAAAACTATGCTTGGATTCAGTTTCATGTTTACACAAGCTTGAAATGAAAAACTATGCTTGGATTGGTTTACATGCCCCCAGCATGATGACTAGATTTTAGGTGCATGCCACCCATGATTTATTGCATTTGCCTAAGTAGGCTACACATGTCTATAAGGTGGATGGAATGAAGGTTCATATACGAGATCAAGTGAAAGACTCAACTGGGATTTTACAAGATCTAATCAAAGTCTTGAATTGGAACTTTGCTCCAGGGGACCTTGTTTCATTTTTAAATGAGATTGACACAAGACAAGGAACTCTACTCAAATTCCTTGTTTCATTTTTCAACGAGCTTGACACAAGACAAGGAACTATGATCTCGGACCTGTTTCATTTTTAATGAGGTTGAAACAGTAACAAAATTATCCTCATATTCCTTGTTTCATTTTTTAATGAGCTTGAAACAAGACAAGGAACTATCGTCATACCCTTTGTTTTATTTTTTAACGAGGTTGACACAAGACTAGGAACTATCCTCATATCCTATGTTTCATTTTTTAATGAGGTTGACACAAGACTAGGAATTTTCCTCATGATTCCTTGATCATGACCCATAAGATGTCATGACTTCCAAGAGGTTCTCATCAGATGGGAGAACAATGCTATGGAAGGGATAGGTAGCAAGGAATACATTAGAGAGATCTGGTTCGAATGTCCCTAGTACATAATGCACAACATCACAGAATTGATTGTCAGTTGGTGTAGGCTTGGAATGGGTTGCCACATAATTGAACCATGGTGGGGAAGATACCATTGGGACAAAAGGACCATTTAGGGAAGATGGTTGACTGGAAGCCATATTTGGGCTGGGAAATGAAAGCTAGTCAATGGTGATAATTCTTCCTTCATGCAGGAAACACATCACTCGAAATAATGTTGAAACAATAGTTCCCATGTTGTAAAAATAGTTGCGCCCAAGAAGTAAATTGTAATCTAAAGGGCCTGGGACTACCATCACATTAAGATAAATAATTTTTCCTCCCAATGTAATAGCAACTAAGGAAAGATCCCTAATGGTTGACTGGTTCATCTGTTAAAAACCAATAGATTTTGGGTAACAAGCACAAGTGGTGGCGAACCAAGTGCCTGCCAAGTAGTGGAGGAAATGATACTCATAGATGCACCTTCATCTATAATAGTGTCAGATACAATCATCTTATAAACCTATACTATGATTTGGAAAGGTACATAAGAAGGAAGACAACATCCTGCCAGTCGATTCCAATCAAAGGAAGTGACCAGACTACTTGGAGGGGTTACCATAAGAATGGGAGAATTACCCCCTTGAGTTATGAGAACGGGAGGATTTCCATCCTATCTTTATGGAACAGGAGGGTTTACTCCAAGCTCATTGGAATTTGAAGAAATGAATGGAACCTGAGTGGTATCATAATCACTCTCTACAGGAAAGGTACGATTAGATGAAGGTGAAATCAGGTCAACTATTTTCTCTACCTATGATTGGTCAGGTATAGACTCATGGGATTCACATTCAGAGAGAGTGGGTTTGACCGACAATTGATTTGGGTCAATCACTTCATCAACTACTGAAATATTAAGGGAGAGTCTCTCAATTAGATGAAAGTCGTTTTGGAGAATCAGGACATTTATCCAACAATTTTTGGGCTTCATCCAGATAGGGAGAAAGATGAATGGGGTGATTCCCTTCACATAACCTACATGGAAACTTAACTTTACCCTTATTTCCATGAACTTTACTACAACTAGTCGATGGTGTGTCACCAGCATGATCTCCAGAATTTGATGACATAGGATGATGTGAACGAGAAGACCATTATTCTAATATCTGAGGAATACCAAAACAATTTCGAAGAAGATAGTCTCTCATACAAAGTTTGCAAGGATATCAAAGTTTGTGAGGCTTATCAGACAGTTTCTCATCAGAAGTTGCATTCAAAGCAATGGTTGCTTGGTTTCCCCCCTGCTGAATTTTCTTATTCTTCTTCTTCTTCTTCTTCCCTTTCTTCTTCTTGTTATCCACCTAGTTACTAGCGTAAATACTTTCACCAGGTGAAGAGGAAGAATGGGAGGAAGAAACAAACCAGTGAAGAAGGTAAAGGGTCAATTTTAGGATCAATTGGAGGTTGATTTTGTCCAGGTGGAAGAGTACTCGATTGCAGAGAAATCATGACATTTTGAACCAAGGAGGTTGAAAAAAACCATACTGGAAAGCCAATGGTAAATCCTAGAAGGGATAATGTAGCCATATATGAAGCATCAATATTTCTGAAAGGAGGAAAAGGACTAGGATTCCCATCAAAAGGAATTCCTTCATCGGTGGACTTCGGAGTTGTTGCCATATGTCTCAACCTAAGATCAACTAAGGAGTGATGTGGAGGATGTTATCCATGGTCAATTAATTTTGTTTTAATCAAAATAACAAAACAAAACAAAAGAGGGATAATCTAGGCAAAAGGTTTACCATGTAATTGTGAACTGCAATATACTGCCTTGGTAAACCAAGGAATTAACATACGTGCAGGAAATATCCCCTAATGTTGTGTTCGATGTATCACAGTGTACAGGGTGGCTGACTTGGTTACCTAAGGATGGATAGCAACCTAATTTAGTTGTCCCATATATACCCAAAAGTACGTGGAGGCCCAATCTGTGCTAGGGTTGTCTAATTTGAAACCACATAGTGAGAGCATTCCTTTATAATTTTCATACCTAAGGATGGATAACAACCTAATGTAGTCCTCCCATATATACCCAAAAGTACATGGAGGACCAATCTGTGTTAGCACTGTCTAATACGAAACCGCATAGTGAGAGCATTCCTTTATACTTTTCATACTATAACACCGCCCTATATACTCGAAGGTACGTGGACAAGATATGATATACTTACATACATGGAATGAGGTATCACACTCATAATGTATTGTAGACAATTAATGATAGCTTCTATGTTTTATAACGTTGGAACACATCTCTAGCCTAGAACCTCTAAATGTTATGCATTAAGTTACAATGCTTTATTAGGTTAATTGAGATAGCTTTTAAGTTGATCTTCTTAAGAATTTTCCTTTCAAGGTTCATCACGTGATGTATGTTTGCAATTCCCAGAATGAAACTAAAATGATAAACATTCTTTCATTCGATTAACAATGAAAACCGTAGCTAGTAAGGGATAGAGCAATCAGATCTTTGACAAAGAGCATAGAGAACATCTAATGCAAATTTCCCTATACTATTCCTACAAGCACACACAAACCTCTAAATGCATAATGCAAGTTTTTCTTTTCATTTCCATTAATGTTTAGATGAAAAAAAAGAATCGAAATGCACAAACAATCAATCAATACCTTTCACAAGAAACGAAGACTTTACAACAGTTCCTTTTCAAAGAAATGAAGAGTTTACGACACTTCCTTTTCAGAAAAGATTAATCAACGATAAACTAACTTTGACAATGAATTGATAATGATAAAGAAATCATTTAAGAAACACTAATCAATCAAGGCTAAAGTAGTGAGAGGAGGAGAAATACAGCTTGATTTCAGAACCATAAGAAACATTGATCTTTCAGCAAACAAAATCATAAGTAACTTTGGAAAAATCAAACCAAAGGTGAGTTTTTTAGCCTAAGAAGAATCAGCCTAGGCTAGAGTGGGAGATAGTACACTGCAGTGCACTATCTCTAAGCTAGGGATGCTCTACAATGCACTGTGTCAAGACCAACACTACGTTGGTGCTAGAGAGTCAAATCAAGAGACATTCAAGCACACTTTTTGACCAAAAACACTTCAAAAATACTGAAATAAGATCAATGAAATCAAGAAAAGTGTACTAGGGCGTAATATGATGAGGTTAAGCCATTAGGAACAACAGTCATTCCGAAGTATGGTCACCAATTTGTGATATGGAATTTACATCTACGGATAAACACATTTTCCCTAAGTGGTTATCTACACCTAGAATAACAAAAAGAAAGTAGTTTAACCTTTTCCTATAGTAGATATATGAGATGAAGGAAATTACTTATAGTCTTTCACTTCCTTGATCTTTTTTGAATCACTCCCATCACTCCCACTTGAACTAAATCCACTCAATTGGTACTTATGTCAAGAGAAACATGAATAAGAAATGATCAAAGCATACATGATCTATCTACTATAAAGCAATGGAATCAAAGACATTGAAACACATAATCATCATAGATATGAAAAATAATATGAGAAAATGAATAAACTCTTTATTAATGTAGAAGTAAGAGTTTCACCCAATATAGTTTGATCTCGTGCCAGTCCTTCAGCTTCAGTCCAACCCTCACCACATCAAAAGCACACTAATCTAGCAGCATAACATTGCTTGACATGAACTCAATTCTCAAACCAACATAATTTCCTTACAAACTTCAGATTCTAGTCCCCTGATCACTATGACGAGTGCTTAATTTATAGGGAAATGGAGGTGGTTTTGTCATTGTTAGCTTCCTATAACAATAGGTTTCATATTTCATGATTGACTGGGGAAGTGCCAACATGTTCATCCTTTTCATGCTACAAAGGTTCCATATTTTGATGAATTTTCACTATGTATAGGTGGTTAACTTTTGCCACAGTTGATGATTAGCCATACAACCTAATCCTGGCTAGATCATGTTTGAATGTACTTGTCTTAGAATAGAGAATAAAGGTTTTCATAAAAAGTTTAAGCTTGGTAGGCAAGTAGTTAGGTAGAGAAGCAAAGGATCTCAACAGCTTAATCTGAGCCCTGGAAGAAATAAGGGCAGACTTAGATAGGAGGGCAGCTAAAAGAAAAGAGAAGAATTAGGGTTTGATAGTTTAAGTGCACCCAACGAAAATGAAGAGAAAATGTCAGGTATACTAGGTTGGGTAGGCAGTTTTGATGGTATAGAAGCATGGTTTGTGAGCAATTTGCTCCTTTGGAACAAGTTTCCGTCTCATGAAATCATAAGGTACCATGGCAAGGTGGCTACAAAACAAATGGAGCATGACTGATTCCTCTCTCCATTTTCCCAAGAAACACTTACTGACATTCCCCCCAAAGGGCAATGAGATCTGCTCCTTACCTTTATTCCACTTCATCCCATAGCAGAACTAAGTGAAATGATGTTTTACCTAGGCAAAAGAAGCCAAATTTCTTATGTAAAAAGTCTTTATTCCATGTTACCAAAGTTTCCTAAAACTTCACCACTTGGCAACCTTTCATTCCCCCCTTGCCTAAGTTGTCACTCTATAAACTTAGCCTAAACCATACAAACACATCCCACATAATCATATTAACCTACTAACCTTATTATATAGCTCCTATGTATATTCCCCTCCCTTGCTATGTATAAAAAACACAAAAATCCCTAAAAAATCTAATATCCTGACCCTTGGCTAACTATAGCCATATTTTAAATTTTCCTAGGGAGTTATTGGTGTACCTGGGGCCAATAACAACCCTCCACATGCCCATCAGGACTTGTTTGGACTTTGGCTAAATAAAATAGCCAGAATCTGCATTTTTCCCCCAAAAAACCCACTTTTCCAAAGTCCGCAATACACCAAAAAACCTTACAAATCGCAAAAAAATTAAAGTGGGTCCCCATGCCACACCCCCGCAACTTACCATTCACCATCGACCATTGGATTGGGGCCCTCAAATCCGATAGTGCAGAATCGTATCGCGATGCCCCCAGCGTCCGAACGATATGTCCCGGGAAAATGGCGGTTTCGTCGCCGTACCAAGGACATGCATCGCTCACCTGCATGTATCGTGACCCACCTGCTCAATACTGCTACCACACCAAAAGCGGTGTGATAAAACCACTAACCTCCCTCGCTCCCACCGCTGATGTCATCCGATGACGTCACAACCACGTCAACTCCATGTCATCATTGCCACCTCAGCACCAAATCATCTGCCACGTCACCTTCTGTACCCCCCACTACACGATAAAAATTCTACGTCATGATGACGTCATCATCAAAAGTGCCAAAAATCCCAAAAAGCCGATTTTTGTTAAAAAACCCATAAAAACGCTTGTTTTTTTACCATTTTCACTGTGTAACTTTGCTAAGCTTTTGCATGCAAATGACGACGAGTTCACCTGCAAACTTTCATTCTGCCACCTCGACCACCTTAGTTCGGCACCCCACTATGCAAATCATCTCCCAATCAGCTAGCAACTCCAGTGCACTGTGAAAAACAGGTATTTACCATCATCTTGTGAAAAACCCTTTGAATTTTGATTTTTCGCTGTGAAAATTGTCTGAGCAGTCCTAGAAGCTTGTCAAATTTCACTCTGCTGCTACACATAAGCCGCCGGGACCTCTCATCCACCAAAGAACCCGCACATTGCATACCTCTCTACACAATTCGCCCAACTAGTCGATAAAAGCAGGAATTCACCTAAGTCTTGCTCCCAAGCTCCCTGATTAACTTCCACCTGCAAAATTGCCCACTGAAACTACTAGTTTGCCCATATATTGCTATACAAACTACCAATTCCGCCCCATTCAGCAAAATCCCTCCAAATTTACCCAAGCTCAAGATCTGTTTACTCAGTAATTACTAAGGAAAAGGCCTTGAAACCATTGCTACTCATCCCTTGCAAGACAAATCCTTCAAGCTTCACCCTTTTGCTCCAAATTTTGCCCACCAAAGTCAAAACAAGGCTCCAATTTGAAAAATTCTTTGAAAAAACCCCCAGGGCCTCTATTTTTGCTCACTACTGCTATAAAAGTCCAAATTTCACTCAAAACACACCTGAGAACTTATAAAGATGGAAGCCCCTGCTCTAGTAGCCCTCAATGTGGCCCCTCTCGATGCCCCACATAAAGAACTGGAGTGGTTACCCCTAGCTAACAAGGATTTCCAGATTAATGATATAATGGGTAACACATCTCATCTCTAGGCCTTTTGTGAGATCAGGAATAGCCATAGAAACAAAAATGACATCTTTGGCATTTGGGAGTCCAATATGCGCATGTACTACCTTCCTTGTGTGAATGTTTTTCCTGACCTCATTCACCAATTCCATGCAAATTATGAGCCCACTCAAAGGGCAGTGATGTCT
This sequence comes from Pinus taeda, assembly GCA_000404065.3. Taxonomy (NCBI): domain Eukaryota; kingdom Viridiplantae; phylum Streptophyta; class Pinopsida; order Pinales; family Pinaceae; genus Pinus; species Pinus taeda. The sequence goes on along the minus strand of APFE031173691.1, from coordinate 62,245 downwards.
CCTTCTGGGATAGTTCTATTCTATATCACCCCTGAATCAATAAATGAGATGCTGCATTTCAAACCAACTGAACCATTGACTCCTCTTTCCTTGGGATTTGTGCTTAACCAAGGTGCCAAATTGCCAAGTGCAAAGATAACCAAAATTGGCAAAACATTCATGAAACCCAATTGTCAACCACAGGAACCTCCACCATACCTGGACACTTGGTTCAATGAAGCAGGAAAGTTTATCATTGACATGATTGCCCACATCCTGGGATTCAAAACCAGTGAGTATGTAGATGAAACCACATTGGTCCTATTATCCATCTTTTCTCCAGGACAACCCCCTGCTGTCAAGTATGACTATGCCACCTACATTGCTGATAAGATCCATGAACAATTCATTAGCATGGACAGAGAAAGAGTGTTTAAATACACATCATATATATACCATTTGTTCCTCTACTATCAGCCAGATATTTTTCAAGTTCCCCTCAGAAAATTTGATGTCAAGGGAGAGCCAAGGTCTGTTATCTTCTGGACCCCAGTCTTCCACCATGTCTACTATTCTCCTTACACTTATTGTGAATTTATTGATCTATTCATATATCCAACAACCTCTTTACTGATAACAAGTCCTCCAGACAGACTTTTTGGTGAAATGAAGAGAATTCTACAGCTCTCCAAGAGCTATAGCATAGGTGACTGGTACTTTTACCAGAATCACACTGTGATTCGGATATATGGCTGTGAGTTGAGCCCCTATAAATTGCCAAGATATGTGCCAATGCGCTTGTTTTCCCTGGAATACTTTAGACAATTCATCCAGGCAGATGTAATCCATTTCTTTGAGGCCAAGAAAAAGGTACAACTTAAAATAAGGAATCAATTGGGCCCTTTCACCTTCAATCAGAAGGAAGCCTGGCTAGAAGCTGATGAGATTTTAGGGCAGAAACTCAGACTAAAACAAAGTTTCTATTGGGCACCATATGAACCCAATCATTTTATAAGCTATAGGAAAGTCAAAAATAAGCTGCTAGCATATGTTCACTGTCCAATCCCTGAAATCCAACAATATGCCAATCAACAAGAGTGGCTAGAGGGAACATTGTTTGAAGAGTTAACTGGAGAAGAGAAATTGGAAAAAGAAATGAAAGAGATTGAGAAAACACTTGACTTGGACTCTTTTGGACAGGTACCTTTCAAGATACCACAACACGTTGGAGGGATACATCTTTTGCTGAGAGCTCAGAGCAAGCAGCACGAAAGGCCAGCTCAGCAACAAAGGGAAAGGAAGTAATGGATGTAGAACAACAGATCATGGCTAACCATCCCTCTACAATACAAGAACAGAGTGAAGAGAAAGCTCCCCCAGCTCAAACCAAGGCATCTGAAGCCCCTGTTCTACAGACTCCTCAAAATGAGGAAAAGAGCAGAAAGAGAGACAGAGAAGAGGATGCCCCTGCCAGTGGACCATCAAAACAAACAGGAGATAAGAGGCAGAGGTTGAATCCATATTCAGAAGAGGAATTTGAGGAAGACACCATAACCACCATGAGAGGGCAGGGAAGAACTAAGCAGCAAACATCTCCACTACCTGGCACCTCAGCTAGCTCATTCGAGCAAGAGCTAGAGAGGTAACATAGTGTGGAAGTCTCATCCACCAAGCCTCAAAGCGAACAAAGCTCAGACATAAAGAAAAAATTTACTAATATAAAAGCTAGAAATGATCCAATAAGAATGCAGCTTTATAATCCATTGATGAGGAGAACACCTACTAATCAACAAAGGCTAATGGCTGCCTATGATATTCAGGAAAAGAAAATGATCCTCAGCCATTTCAAGCCCAAGACACAACAACCCCAGTCAGCTGCTGATTATATAAGAACTAATCTGGAAGTTCTCTCCAAGGATATTCATCCAATTGACTAGATTGAGTTACATAAACAAACTGGGGAGATGGTGTATGCCACCTTGGCAGATAAGGCATTGCTTGCTCACCAACTGAAAAATTCATTGCACAATACCTCTGCCCAATTAGAATTGGAGAAAGCTTCCTCCTTAGCTAAGGGCAACAGGATTAAGTCCTTAGAAGAAATCATCATCGAGCTGGGGCATAACCCTAAGGATGCAAAGGGCATCAAAGCACTAATCAAGAAAAAGGAGGAGGACATTGCAGCCCTCAAAAGGCAATTAAAGTTTCCAATTACAGTGCATCCACAAACTGTAGAAGTTGCACAGTAAAAAGAGGAAGAGGACATGGTAAGTCTGCTGATGAGGATGAATGAGAGATTGGTAGAAACCGAGCAAGCATTGGAGAAGGCCATTAAAGAGAAACAGAGAGAGTCCACCTCCCAGCTACCTGAAGTAGCTCCAACAAGTGCCATTGCTCCCCCCCACAGGTACAACAACAGTCCCTCCCACCATCCCAACATCAACAACAGGTACAACAACTACAGATGCTACAACAACGCTAACAACGGAGCCAAAGACCAGCATGAAGATGGAAGAAATGATGAAAGCAGTGAAAGAGCTAGAGGCTCAAATGTCAGAGCTCAAAGAGACAAAAGAAAAGTTAGCCAAATTGGAGGTGAGCTATGACAAGTCAAAGATAACAGTAGTAGAAAAAACTAGAGAAGTAAAGACCCTAGAAAACAAGGTGAAATCATTGGAAAAGGATCTCACCTTACGAAAACCTCTAGTAGAGATTAAGATGATTTTGTGGACCAAGATTGGCCAGTCCATTAATGACCAATGGAGGTCAATTCAGAAAATCTATGAACAGATTGAATTAATAGAAAGAGCACAACAACAAATTCAAAGGGCCAGGGCATCATTAGGAAATATGTCTGAGCAGGCCAATAGGCTCATCCATTTTTTGAATACCAATACTAAGGAATAGTTAGCAGCTTTAGAGATCACTAATAGGACAGGCACCATTTTGACAATAAAGAAGGTGCTAACCATGAGAAATTTTATACAGACTTTGGAAAGGAAGTGTCAAGAGATGCAGATGGATATTGATGCCTTCACATAGAAATTCACAAACTTGCAGTAGAGAGGCTTACCCAGTTTACTAACAAGCAATCAAAAACTGTTATCACATCAAGAGTATGCTCACAGGTTAAACATGTATGTAACAAATCAAATCACTGCATCATCCAGCTGTTCAGAGGACATAGGACCTCCTTCCGGACAGAGCTTGTATGACAAATTGGAAGGATTATTTTTTATAGAACATGAAGTAAATCATCTTTTTCAAGTCAAGCCTAACTTTTACAGGTATACTGAGGTTGATGAAATACTAGTAAATATACAAAGACATCAGTTTCCCACAGAACACTAGTGGCAGAGTATGCTGGAAGTTTTTCCTAAGTAATTTGGATCTTGATGCCTTCTTACTCTTGGTAAAAATAACAGGACACGTGGCAAATATCAAGAAAGGAGCTCAAGCGAGGATCAGGACACATTAAATATGGATCAAGAGTAGGTGAACAAATCAGGACAGTAACGCAGGAAGGAAAATCAAGGACATAACTACTAGCTGAATTCCTGGGTAAAAAGTCTAAAATATCTAGTCAATTAAAGCAGCCAGCACAACCACAATAACTCCTACCTTTATTTTGGCATTCATTTCTCTGACAGAGTAGGTAAACTGAGTTATTGTTTCATATCTTATCCAGAAGATATTTTGTAAATCTCTTTGTTATAAATACCTCCCCAAGGAATGTATTCGGGGTTGGTGATTCTCCTATTGAACTGTGCTGTAACTCATATATTTATTAATACAAAGGGCATTGAAATGCATTGTTGTTGGACCTTCTGAATGTGGATGTGATGATTCTGGACTCTGCTGCAGAATTCCTGTGTCTTTCTTTGGATCAATAAGTTATTCTAACTGTGTTTTTGTGTTTTCTGTGTTTGCAAATCTCATATATGTTTCATAATCTTGACAACAGGGAAAAAGAATAGCCCAGAACTTGTTTAAATACACTCTATGTTAAATTCCTGCTGTTATTTATGTTTTCTTCACAATTGGCATAAATAGAAATTCTTAAATGCTTTTGTTTATGCTAATTCCCTCATTCTGAACATTGTCAAGGAATTCTTCACTGCTCCTTGAAAATATTCAAGCACCTTCCCTCTGCCACCATGATAAAGGATTCTTGACTGCCCTTTATCCCCTGGCCTACATCCCATCAATCACTAGCTTTCAATATTGTTCCAAACTGATTATCTTGCTCTGTAGTATTGCCCATCATCAGAGAAGCACACTCAATAGTCCATCTTCAAAGACTCCATTGCCCAATGGAATTAACCCTTTAAGACTTGCATCCTACCTCTGTTTGAAATCACCATCCAAACCCGTTTAAAACAAACCTTTGCACATCATAACTAGCATAAAAACTTCAAATAAACAAAGTTAAATTCTATATAGAGAGCCCTCTCTGGATGTAGTTTGGCTAGAAATTACATCTAAAAGATTGGTTAGTGGTTACCTCAGCCGTATTCCCTTTTCCCACAAGTTTTGGGGAACAACCTGAGTGATAATAGTCATAAATGAGGGTATTGAATGGCCTTCCAAACTTGGAGTTAGCTTCCATGGAGCAAGGGATGAGAGGATAAGAGGTTAATGGATCCTTAGCCTATCCAATTTCAAGCTCATAGGAGGAAATAAGATATGGTATCGTTCTAGAATGATCTAGAATCAAGGAATATTCCCATAAACCTATGCAAATTTTGCTTGATCTCTCCCAGAGCAAGTCAAAGAGGGCCTAAGTGCACTATAATGAAGGCTAGAATGGGCTTGCCTTCTCTATAGTGCAGTTACCCCTAACCAAGGTTGCGCTGGTGTCCAAAGGAGGCATTTCAGCAAGGCTTCAAGCCAAGGAACTTTCATGGAAGGATGCATTCAATGTGATGACTTGTATAGGGCATGTAACAACTAAATTAGGGTTTGATGAGCCCTAATTCTAGTGATCTGAATGCCGAAAGTGATGTGCCCAAATATACTTGTAACAAATATACATATTCAACATACTATCAATGGATCATCAACCCACTAAGAAAATATAAGCATACAATTCTTACATAAATTTCTATGTACAATGGTGAATAACATGTGATTGTAGCACATATGTACCTACATGTAGTAAAAAAAAGGCTTTAGATTATATGATTTACTAGTTTTAAAAGTCTAAAGGAAAATAATATTGTAATAACATTTATGGAAATGCAACAATGTTAACATCTGGAGCCTATAATGATGAAGAGCTCAATTTTCAATTGTATATATTAGCAATGGGACATCATCTAGCATTAAACGAAAAAAGAAAAAACCATTCAAATATAAAGAGACACAGACACATATAGTTTTTTGTTTGTGTCATTTTTTTTTTTCTTTCGACATTCAACTATCAAAATTCCAGTCAATGATGTAACAAATGAAAAAGGAATATGCACATATAGTATAATAAACACATTGGATTTACATCATGTTATGTATGTTTCTCAATCATCATATTGCATATTTTTTCTTGGTTTCTTGTAGCCATCAACTCAAGGGAAATATATATGATTCAAAAAAAAGACAAAAGAATAATTGGTCATTAGATGGAAATCCATTCAAATTAAACACAACTGAAAAACTCAACAATGCAGTGAACATAGTGTCATTGTATATTGTAATGATGGAGCCTGCAATAGAGAAAAAAAAATGTACTTTAGTATTTGTATAGGAAGTAGATTGTGATTTAGGGAAATTTATAAGAGGAAAAATGCAAAATAGAACGAATATCTTAACTGGAAAAATGTACGAAGATGATACACACAAAAAGAATATTTTTCCTAATCACATTTCTTTGATCTCAATGTCTATGTTGTTAATTATTAATGTGAAAATTCCTCAAATACACAATTTTCTTAGATGGAAAATTGTAGATGATATACTAGACATGTATTGTTGAATACTCGTTTCAACAATAACTAGGAAATTTTATTTTAGTTGGGGCATTTGTGACATGCAATAAATTTTGTACCCATTTGTATCCTGCATGCATTCAACATTGTTCTCATAAGAAAATGTTGTTCTTTCCTTACAAATCATACATCTAGTTGTATTTGGATGAACACGCAGCTTGCAGTTGTTGCAGACTCGTTGGAAAGGAGGAGAAAACAATTTTTGCTTTTAACACTTGTTGCAACTACTTTTTCTAAAGATTTTGTTCATAGGTTCATGTGTAGTGAAAGATGAAAAACTTTGTGTATTGGAAGAAAATTATTTTCAATACATTAAGAGAGAATGAAATGGCAGACATACCTATGTTGTTGATTTAACAAAATATAGCAAATGTTCTCTTGCAAACTCATCATTCAAAGGATCAACAAAAGTTGTTGAACTAGAGTGAAATTGTTAACTGCCTTCCAAATCATTTCTGATAATGTTTTTGAATAAATATAGTGGAGTGGTTTTTGAAGACAATTCTCGTTGTACCTTGAAAGAATGTTCCTTGTGGCTATCATTCAACTACAGCTACAGTAAATTAGAGGACACAATTTTCTTCTACGTTCCCCCCCCACCCGCTTTATTTTTTCAGTAAATTTTGAAACAAACGCTAAGTTCACTATGATCTAAAAGAACGAGACAAATATGTAGGAGTAAAGAACTGTACAAATTGTGGAAAACTTTCAATTTTGGTTATCATAGAAGAAAACTTACAATTTCATTATTATCCACTACCTCACCATCTTTGATACCGAGTTCAAGCTATTTTTTATTTTGTTGATAGCCTATGACTACAAATACAATTGAGCCAACTACATATGTGTCATTTGAGATGATAAGATTATATATTGTTGTTTCTGGGGCCAATTTGTTTTTTTTGCAAACTTGTTCAATTCCTTGAACTGGTGTTCTTTCCTACAACATTATACAACATTTTTGCATCTCCTCGTTCATAAATTCCTTTGTTTCTTATTGAAAAATCTATAATCTGAACACTGTTTCCGACACTAAACATGTCCTAGAAATACTCCATTAGTTTATTTCTTATGTTTACTATGATTGTTGGTTGACTGTGACTATCAATGAGATCAGCATGAACTAATCATGCCTTTGCAGGAGAGTTGGGGTTTCTACTCTATTATGGGCCATAGACAACCAAAACGCCACTGCCAAAAACCTTTGCATGTATTCCTAAGCATATTTCAATTATTGAAGATGTAGTTTCTTGTGTTTATTTTACTCTATATATATATTCAAAATAAGAACAACACACCTAGAAAAATGATCCCATTTCTTTAATGCAAACGTGTAAATTGATTACACAAATATCAAGACAAACACAATTCTAACTATTTTGGATTTTTATTTTCTTCAATTTGTCTATGGAACACTTACCTACTAGAACTAGTATTAGTTGTTTTCATAAGAGGATAAATGAAATGGGTTAAATTGGAAACAAATGTATAGAGAAAGTTTAAAATTGCACATGCTCCACAATAATACATGATGTATTTATTTTTAGTGTGTGTGTGTGTGTGTGTGTGTTTGTTCTATAGTTGGTTCATATCCAATCATGGAGCAATGGAACATGAATGGGAGAATAGAGTAACAAATGTTATTAAGTATATAGAAAAAAATGTGCAAAAGAGAAATTTAATATATGTGTAAATTTCATAGTGGCTATGCTTTAAAAAAATGTAACTAAAAAAAAGGGAGAATAAGGAAATTCATGTTCATGGCCTTAAAACGTATAGGTGTTTTATGTTTGCATTTGTGTTGTTTCTTGCTTCTTGTGCAACTATTTTTTTCACAATTGTCCAGAACAAAACTTGCAAATGTGAAAGTTCTCGTGGAACCGAATAATTGAATTATAGAACGTGCATAATGACAAAGTTTCTTAAGTGAACAATAAAGATATGGTAAGACAAAGTATGATGATTTGTCTAGTAAGTATAAAATACATAGAAGGAAATAATACTCAGTGGAAGATTTGTCCAAAATTTATCAAGCATGGAGCCATAGTTAGTAGTTGGCCTTGTTGTGTGGAGAATGAAGTTGTTATTTTTCATGAATAATTCTAGTTTTATTTGTTGGTGATTATTTTGCAACATGTCCAACTTGAAATCACCAACAAGTAAAATTATGAATTTGTCTAGTTTGTGATTTAAAATGAATTTGATGAAACCAATTATATCATCAATATGTGTATTTGGTGCAATGTATGTATTTGGAATTCTAATTGAACTCCCTTCAAGATGGAAAGTTGCAATGGTTTATCCAATATATCTTTTCATATAAATGAGTTTATTGTAAAAAATAATAAGTTTTTTTCTAATATATGAGAATTCCATGTAAATGAAATATATGTATGCAATGATATTTGTTTGGAAAGATTGAATCTAGTGGGAGTGATTCGTTCTTATTTCTTTCAAACAAAGGATCTCACTATTCATTAGATCATAGTCAGCAATACTATCCTCATAATATAATGACCAGCTATCCATTCCAAGTGGAATCACTCCAAAATACCCTTGTTCACATGTGCTAAAAATAGTACAAAATTACTTGTCTAAAATCTGGAATTTGAGAACTAGTGAGCTAGCTAACCTATCAAATGCCTAACCTAATCAAGTCAAAATTAAATGGGGTGATTTTTTTTATTAACTTGAATTTTTTTATGATCTAATTCAAGTTGAATAAACTCAAATTAAGCTCATTAGAATGTTCTAAAAAATAGCAGAAAATTACTACTATTTTCTACAAGGGACATCGAGAAATTTTAGATTTGTGAATAAGTAAACTAATCCAAGTAGCTCAATGATGTCTATGACCTCACAAAGTTGTTCCAAGGATGAATGTTTGTGACTCTATAAATAACCTTCAAAGGAACTCATCTCAACCATTTAACCCAACCCTACAACAAAAAATTATCAATACTAAATGTGAAAAATAGGAAAAACAAGAACAAGAGATGCATGAGAATAAGAAGTGAAAAAAGGAAAAGTAAATTATACAAAAGGGCTTTTAGGCTTCTGGGATGGTCGAGTTTAGGAAAATCAGAGTCATATGCAGGAGACCAAGCTTTAGAAGCTACAAATGGAAAATACATCCCTACTAGAAATGAAGGTGGGGCTGCAAAAATACAAATTTTCTCCACAATAAGAATAAGAAAAAGAACCCCCCATAGGAAAATTCGAATTGTTACTTATACAAAATTATGAGGAAGCATTATCATTGAAAGGTTGAAGCTTTCCCCTCCAAAATCCCTCAAATAGTGGATATGTTCCCAACACTAGGAATTTGTTTTAAATGATAGGGAACACATTCCTAGATTTTCTCAATCATTGGAGCTCCAAAATTTATGGAATAATTTCATAATATCTTGTTGATTTATTATCCAATATTGATCCTCCTATAGTAGGAAGAAACCCCTATATTTTCTCCTCTTCCAAATCTTCATACTCTGCTCAATATTCTCACAATATTCTTTAAGAATAAATAATATTAGGCACAAATTTGAAATTGTCTCTAAACCTTTCTAATGAAAATATTAAAGATAAAAGCATTATTAAGTATAGAAGGAGAGGTTTATTATAGCCTTCATATGCCTAAGAAATGTTATATGGGCCTTAAATTTCCTCTAATTTAGAGGCCCATCATAACCCCCCTACTGCAACTATTGCTCATCCTCTGAGAAACCTATCCATCCTCCTTGGCATGTTGTTCTTCATGTATGATGACACATTTCATGCTCTTTTTGTTGGTCTATTTGATACTCTTTATGTTGCTCTTCTTTCTACTCTTTTATCTACATTTTTTCCCCTATCTCAGTTTCCCAAGGAAGCCCTAATGTAGGTTGAGGCTGCTTGTTTCTCGCAGGTGATTCTTCAACTGTAATGATTTTTATTTTTTAGGGAAAAACCTTGATTTTAGTTCATCTTCTTGGCCATTTGGATCTTGTAAATTGACTACAAACTCAAGTTCAATGTCATCATCATACCCCCTTACCTTTTCAAATAATCCCACATGGTTGCAATTTTAGTAAATGGTAAGCACTTCTATTGCAGGAGTGAATTTTTGGATTCTTGGCCATGACATATGTTACACTAAAATTTGTCACCATGACTATCTGCAGTTAGTATGGCTCCATCAACAATCATACTATCCTCCTTGTCAAGCCTTATACCTCTGCTCTCCATGTCAAACTTCAAGAAAGAGAGAAAGTCATAAAAAAACATGTTTATCTCTGGGTACGCAGGTTCTCTCTACCTTGCCTACGTGTACGCATCCCAATCTCATTGTACCTGCGTACTTGTACGCTCTGTAAGTCAAGGGATGGGTGCTTACTCCTGTAAAGGTCAAAAGGTGCGAGTTTCATCTTAAAAAAGTTACTTGTGGTCATTTCTAGAGCATTCTAGAAGATTATTTGACGTGTATTGAGCGCCTCCAGATGGTTCATGTATCCCTATGAAAGAGGAACTTATCCCATCAAGAGAGGAGCTACCCCATCCAAAAGATGGGCTTATCCCATTGATGTTGGACCTGATTAACTTCCTCTAGAACATTATAAATACAGGCATTGGGCCAGAGGAGGGGAGGTTGAAAGCTGAACATTCCAAAGGGTAGATGCTGCTGGAATTAGGACTTCCTTGTAGAAGCTTGTGAGGAAAGATTCCCATCCTTTCTTGTTTCATTTGGAAGTGGGTGAGCTTGTCAAAGTAGAGGAAAACTCT
>APFE031173691.1:0-24785 GCA_000404065.3 Pinus taeda | reverse complement strand
TTTTAGGTCAAGTCTTTCAAATGATCTCGTAGAGTACATTTTTATCATTTTTTCGAACTCGTTAAAACTTACGAAAAAGTGAAACATCAGAGTCATCTTTTAAGCCCTTTTCTGACTCCTAAAAACTGAAAGGATCGCCGAGCGTTTCTTTTACACTCGTTAAAACGGAATTAAAAGACGGTCCCCTTATAGCCCTTTTCTGACCGTAAAAACAGGAAAAGGTCGCCGGATTTTTGTCGTTTCAAATTCGATATTGGAAATAAAACGACGTGTCTTTGATCGCTTTTAACTTTTCAGGTCAAAGACACTAACTATGAAAATATCCTTGGTCGCAAGATCAAGCGGTTCTCCTAGGTATTATTTTATACTTTTTTTGGCTTAGGAGACACAAATTTACGAAAAAGTCCAATCTGGAGTTTTCTAAGTTTTTCAGACTCCCTAAACATGAAAGCGCCGAGTTTCTCCTATACTGGACTCGTTAAAATTTCACAGTAAAGGACCTGTTCTATTACAAACAGGAACGGACCACTCCTTCTTAGGGTTCGCATCAAAAACTAAGTTGGACTCATCCGAAGGATGAGCTTACAAACAAGCATATGTTATCCTCCTCAAGCTTGTAAAAAATAAAGAGGTACTTCCCAGAAATGGTGGGGAAAATGAGAAGAATAGCCTATTTGATATCCTTTTGTCTCAAGAAAACCTTACTACCACTCTTGAACACGACACTTATTCATTCACCTGGGTTGGGAAATCCTTTACCTCACAGTTGACCAAAATCACTTGACATCTTTAGCCGGTTTATGGGAGTCGACTTTGAGTCATTCGTCGCCAAACCATCTGTTGTGTCGTTATGTGTTCAAGAGGTCTGTAAACAAAACATTCAACCGCAAATACCTATCATTCATTGTGTCATCATTGAGTCAGTCCTTGCAGCAACATTTCTTCAACTTGAACTATGATTTCGTGTTGTGGGCTTGCCTGCGACGGGTCGCTTTCTATCAACATCAGCACATTATCTAGAAAGTCGACTTAGAAATCGTCAGTGCCTTGGAGTCTGCATGCATCAATGGCAGGTTTCTCGCCTTCGACGTTAGTTTTCATCATTGACTTGTGATCGAAGGATTCCATGAAATGTTCGACATCGACTCATTCATTCACATCTCATGGATTGTGCTGGGTACTTTGAGAACCGTTGACATTACTGGTGGTCTCTCTCACGCTTGTTAACAATTTACATCATTGACTGGTAATCAAGTGGTTTCTACCATGTTCGACATCGACTCATTCATTCACATGGCTAGAATCGTACCAATTCGGGGAACAGAAATGAAGACCCTGGATCTAGTTTCCACCATCCAGGCTGCGAGGAGTTTTGTATTCATTATGTTGTAGACCAATCATAAACAGATGGCTGCGTCCATGCTGTTTCTACACGAGTCTATGATTATGATGTATTATGAAATCATTCTTGTACCAGAATAGTTAGTCCAATAGTTAAAGTTTTGATCTGAGTATGGGAATGCCTACCTCAGCAATGATATGATCTTATACATGTATTTTGTGTTGAAAATTGCAGGTTCTGACCGGGCTCTCCACAAGATGACCCTCGAAATGATAAAGTACTTCACCCTTCCTATATGACATAAAACCCTTATCCATTACAGGCTTCGTACTTTAGGGGGCAATCTGTTACACTGAAATTTGTCACCATGACTATCTGCAGTTAATATGGCTCCATCAATAGTCATATTATACTCCTTGTCAAGCCTCATACCTCTGCTCTTCATGTCAAACTTCAAAAAGAGAGAAAGTCACTTAAAAACATGTTTATCTCTGGGTACGCAGGTTCTCTCTACCTTGCCTGCGTGTACGCACTCCAAACACACTGTACCTGCGTACTTGTACGCTCTGTAAGCCAAAGTTTGGGTGCGTACCCCTGTAAAGGTCAAAAGGCACGAGTTTCATCTTTAAAAAGTTACTTGTCGTCACTTCTAGAGCCTTCTAGAAGAGTGTTTGACGTGTATTGAGCGCCTCCAGATGGTTCATGCATCCCTATGTTAGAGGAGCTTATCCCATCAAGAGAGGAGCTACCCCATCCAAAAGAGGGAGTATCCCATTGATGTTGGAACTGGATAACCTCCTCTAGAATACTATAAATACAGGCATTGGGCCAGAGGAGGGGATGTTGAAAGCTGAACATTCTAAAGGGTAAATGCTGCTGGAATTAGGACTTCCAGTGTTGACTTGTGAGGAGAGATCACTATCCTTCCTTGTTGCCATATTGGGAGTGGGTGAGCTTGTCAAAGTAGAGGAAATCTCTTGTTGGACCCTGGGAGGAGCTTGCACAACACCAAAGCTCAGGTTGTAATGGTTCCTTTTTTGTTTCCTTAATACAAATAAGTCCATTCTTCTCAATGATTTGTTGTTAATGAATTATTTCATGTACTCCTTGGTCTATGTGATGAATATGCTTTGTATTATGAAATATTCAGGTGTTATGTATCGTTTGCTTTGTTAGTGTATGCAGGTCTTAAAGTGAAGGAGGAGCTCATCTGGAACAACAAGGCTGGACTGCTACAACAAGTGTTGGACCTAAGGTAAGATCGGAAAACACTTGGTCTCTCATAGAATAATGTATATTTAGAGAAGGATTGCTCTTGTTTGGTTTGTTTGTCACTAGAGAGTCTTAGACTCCTAGGGAGGTTAGGTTTGTCCGCAAAAATAACTCTTTCCGCATGACAAGACTACTTAGGCTTCAAGGGATGAAGGCTTCCATTTACTAAATTGTAATCCAGAAGAAGGAAAATTCTCAAGCCTAACCAATCTATACTTGATTAATTGTGAAATTTGTTGGAGTAATAAACTTGAATAAATAAATGTTTAGTAATAAACTCTAGTTTAAATGTTGTTTGGAACAATCTTGTGCAGTCATACCAAATTTTTTATATTTGTATAGAAAATAATGTATGGATCCACACAATAGTGTTGTTCATTCACTATATAGTTTGTATAGTAGGCTGATATAGCAATAACTTTGGTTTTTGTCTTTTTTGCGGTTGTACTTCTCCAGTAGCCTGTAAAAGCTCAAGTTCGGGGTGATTTTGTTAACTGTGTAGTGTTGTTTTTTGGGTAGCATGTGGAGGTTTCCTTGTAATGTTTTTGAAGGAATGAAAAGCTTATTTGAAGGATAAATTAATGCGTGTGTGAGAAGAAGCTTGACTAGTAGCAAGGGATGCCGTTTTTGTGTTTATTACCACTTTCTTGCTTTTAACCTCATTGAGATATTCAATAGCCAAGTTGGCTTGGTGTTTAATAACGCTTGTCAATAACCTTGCAAATCCTAATTTTATGGTCGAGAATTTGGGCAAAGATGGTATTTAAATCTATGCATGCGCCATTACAAGAAATATGGAAAAATGATGTCAAAGTTTCTTTGCTCGTAGAAACTTTTCACAGTAAATCCAAGAAAACTGCTTCTTTCTTGGCATTTTCATTGTTCAATAAGGTTGTGGGAAGAGGCTGATATTTGGGAGGAACGATGGACAAAACAAAATCTATGTTGTTAACATCCTTGAAAGTTGAACTTGAAAAATAAAAATAAGGGAAACAAATCCCAAACAAAAGTCAAACCACCTCCCTCCCCCTTGTTAAAAAATAAAAAGAAAAAAACAGAAAAACCCTAAGGACAATGGCTATTTATTATTCAACTCTAAATACTTAACGATAAAAAAGAAAGATGGAAAAAAGAGTGTAGAAGTACCTTTGAGGGTCAAAAAAAATTGTAACAGTCCTCTGTAACTGGTATGAAGTCTGCTGAGTTAAAAACCATATTCTTTTGATGCCTAATTTTACCTAGATATATTGGTGGATGTGCAATCAATGTTGTTGGGGGACCTAAATGTAATAATGTGAGCTCCTTTCATTTGTTTCACATAAGAAAGTTGGCCAACATAGGAGAAATCATGAAAGTTCATAGTAGAGGTAAAAGTGACCAAAATTATGCAGGATGAGGGTTTTTATATGCCTATCAGATAAGGGTTAACTCAATCAAGATGAGTTGGAATTTTTCAAGCAAGTCATACATGTACTTTTGGGTCAAACTTATGTTGTGAAATTCAAATGTAGTCAAACAAGTGAGTTTGATTTGTATGACCTGGAGAAAACCATGTCACTCGCCACTCATTTCAAACTAAAAAACATTGTGGTTTTAAGTAACGATCCTAGTAAACTTGGCATCTACTAATAAAAATATTAAGTAAATCCATAAGTAAAAACATTTCATTCAATAAGCTAATTCAAAAAATAGATAACTATGAAGTATTATTCTACATAAATATGGAGTCTGTAAATTCAGGATGACAAGCACAGCCTCCAATAGAATATCATCACTATATTATTAAAGGAAATACAACAAAAACTAATCAACGTTATCATAACTAGATTGGAATTGGTGAAACAAGTTGGTTTGACCACTTTTATGCCTAAAATTGTTTAGTTGGTGGCACAAAACTAGAAAAGGATGGTTTGGTAGCAAAATAAGTTTTTTTCATCAAAGCTAAATGCAACCAAGGATCCTCCAAATGCAAATAAAAAATAAAATTATGAGAGGGGAAGCCTGATACTTCTTTTACTTAAATTTTAATTGTTTTAGGATGTTTGAGGGTGGTTTTAATCCCATTGGATCTAATTTATTAAAACTTTCAGTGACCTGATCAATGTACACATACCTTACATTGTCCACATGATTACTAATCGCTTCACATATATCTTCTACAAACTCATACATATGTCCTAAGGGTCCATTGATCATTTCTGTTAGTAATGTTGAGGTCCCCACATTTAGTGAGCTCACATCATTCGTTGAGCCTCCTGTTGATGTAAAGTTGGTGAGATTTCATCAACATATAAGGAATTGCCAACGTGACTTGAGAAAGAGACAACATAAACATGTTCAAGTTCTTGAGTACATGTTGTAAAGGCAATGGAGGAGGTACATGTTGGGCTAGAGGTAGTGGAAGCAGCACTAGAAGCTACAACAATTCCTATTAAAGTTTGAGCTAACAAAGATTGTTGTGAGGAAGTTTTGCATCAAATGTACACTCATGGTTTCTGGAGATGTCAAGAGTTGTGCAAAGAGTTGTCTTAATAGTGAAAACAAAAGAGGATTCACTCTTTGTGGTCTAGTTCATATTTTAAGCATATAAGCTTTTTGAAGAATATTTTTTAATCATATAAGATTTTAAGCATATAAGCATATAAGATTTCATATTAATGAGACATACATGAAATTTAGCTTTTCATTTATATTTTTTAATTTGAATTTCCCATGTAACTTTGGATTCGATATTGAAAATTTCACCAATTCCTTAAGACAATTGGGATGAGATGGTTACAAATAACTACTGACTCCAAAATTGGTAAATGATACTTGCCAAATTTGGTTGGCTTGGGTACAGGTTCATGTTCAAACTTGGTTAAGGTATTGATCCCAAACCATTTTAGCAAGTTGGATTTCTAAAACTTTCGTAAAAAAATCTCAAGGAGAAGGCCTAAATAACTTGATTTAAAGGCGAAACAAGACTACTTTAGATGTCCTAGATGTTCTAGCCTACTTTAACCCCACTTTACGCTCTATCCTCTAAACTTGAAAAATGTTAATGTTATTGGGATTTGTGTATTTCTCCTCTTTGAATTGGTAATTTTTGTGTATTTTTCTGTGATTATTTGAGTTTCTGAGTATGTTTATAATGTTAAGCATAATTTTATAACTTTCATATTTCCAAACCCTGCCCTTGATCTTCATATATTTATTGCAAATCCTTGTATATTTGGAGTCATTTGAGAGTTCTAGTACTTCCCATTGGATGCCTATGGGGTAAACCACCAATACCTAAGTTCCCAACCACCTAAATTTTGAGTGGATCAATAGAGTTGAACCTATGATTTCCCCAACTTGGGGAGAGATCTCGTGTCTGGCTTGTGACGATTTGAGCTAACCTTTTGGGCTCAACAAATCCTTATTTACTCACATGCCCTTTTCATTTTCCATTTCTTGATGTCTATTTGTCATTTTAGAGTTCTAGTACTGCCAAGTGGATTCCTATTGGTCTATAGTATATCTACACTGGCTATAAGGCCCATGGCACTGTAATGCTCTTTTTTTTGATATAGAGAGTAGGTTGACCAAATTCCATACTTAAGTGAATAAAAACTTGAATCATATGAGGTCATACATTTCATTTTTGACATCTGTTCAATCTTAGAAAGCCCAAGAGACCCGTCTAGAATGCTAACATTAATATTATCTTTTCTTAACCTAGTTGGTTTATATGGCGCTCACATTTTTACCTTGGCAGTTTGGAGACTATGTTCTAATTCATGTTTTTTCTTTATAGAACAACTTATATAAGCTTTTGTATTAGAAAATTAAAAAACAATGAGATTGTGATTTGGGGAGTGGAGATTACATTTCAATCAATCTTTTTAGCAAACCCATATGTACTTACATGCCTTTTGTTTTACAGCTTCTTGATGAATTAAAGAGGGATCAATGGCTAGTAGGAGCTAATAGTAGAGCTATGCATTATACTGGCATGGATTTGAGTGTTGCATCAAGTTTACTGGTGCTTGTGTACCGGGAGCTCTTTTTGGTGGTTCATGTACAGAGGGTCTAGGGATGCTAAGATAATTGCACAAAAGATTTTATCTAACCTGTTGTGCAACTTATATGTGGCAACATACCTTGTATTCTCTTTATTTCTGTGTAAACAAGAATTTTAATCTTTTACCAAGCATGTCTATTTTGGCGCTTTAGTAATGTATTCTTTGGAGTCTCTTGTGAACAACATGGGTGATTTCAAGAGTTTCTTATATCCAATTAATTTTTGTCTGGATATATAATGTTTTTAAACTGAAAAAAAAAACTAAGAACATTGTCTTTATTGAACATAGCCATTGGAGTCTCCCCCCCCCACAAGAAAATTCTAGTAGGGAAACCTAAGGAATGCTTCCCCACATATGTGGATTGTATCCCTAGTAAATTTGAATGTGTAAATTTGTTTTCCTAACCTAGGGTATTTGAAATCGACATTTGCTGGCATGCAACTAGCCAAATTCCCAACAACATTGGTGACAATCAATTGAGCTAACCCCATAGGCTAGCCAATGAAATTATTTATCAAAGAACTAGAAAATATTAAAGTGTACAAGGTAGCTGAAATTTTGTTGGGAACATCTAAGATGTTGCAAGGCATGGAGAAGTCTATAAGGAAAAATCTCAAAGATATTAACAGGAATCCTGAACCTGTGTTTCAATGGATTGAGGTGGATATTTCAGTCTTAAACTTGATTATGAAAAGGAATAAGGGGATAGAGAATTTGGCCACCATAAAGGAGTTTCCATAAACAACATATGTAATAATTTGGGTCTTCATTTGACATTATGTGTGTGTGTGTGTGCGTTTATCACTGTGATGTGGTGTGTGCATGCTCCTTTTCACTGATTCCAGAAATTTGAAAGTGCCATTTTCAAAATCTCTATTGTTGTCAATTTTGTTGTATATAGGCAAGTAAAAATAATATATATATATCTTGAATGTCAAAGAATGCAATAAAGTTGCTCCATATCAGTTTGATTATGTTTTTGGCCTTTTGTGGCCTATTGTTTTCTCTGTTATGGAAATATATTTCTGAGACATGCAATTGGTTGCAGATTGTGTCCAAAGATCTATCTGAGCCTCTCTGTTCCCATAAAGACCTAGATAAGGATGTATCTCCTCATTATCACAAAGATATCAAATTTTATGACAGCCTTGCAAAACAACTTTTCAGATAGGGTCATGCCCTGGATATTTTTTCTTGTGCGTTGACCAGGTTTGTAGTGTCACATTTGTAAGTTACTTTACACTTAATTTCAATTCAATATGAATCTTGTTCATGATTATGATTTGGTTTTATGTACATATTTTTTTCTCTGTTTGATTGTAATTTTGAACATGCTTTTAAATATTGAAACCTTTTTTGTTTTGGAGTACTGAAATATACCATGGTTCATGAATTGAAGTTTCATGTGAATAAATAACATATTGTTACAATCATAGTTTAATTTTTTGAGAACCTTTCAGTGAGGAGAATAAATCTAGATGGGCTTTGAAGGCTAAACTTTTTGGCTGAAAGTTAAATGCCCAGAAACCTTGATAAGCATGGGACCTCAATAGGGTTTTATGCAAGCCAATGAAGGCATGGGAAGCTTGGTAATAGGATCTGGAAGGTTCAAAAACTCGGTTCATGAAAGTTTGAGATTTTGGCCTTGTATGTGGAGGATTGTTTTGGTACAAATCCCCTCGAAGTCAGTGAGAAATATAAGGATCAATAAGTGAATTCACAAAATCCAGCTCATTATGAACATTTATTTTTCAATCTCAAAAATGTTATAAGGCCTACATAGCTACTTTTATATAATATGTTTTTGATTCATTACTTGTGCTTCAACCTTAAAAAACCTACAAGACTTGCAAAGCTACTTTACTCAAAAACTTACAAGGCATGCACACCTGTTTTGATATGATAGCGTTTGATTTTTTTTTTTTGGGAAACATTTTGTAATATTTCATCATTTTTCAGTGGGTTTAGATGGAATGTGATTCAATCATCTCCAAGAGCTAGATTCCAACTTTGCAACAACTTTAAGATATTGCATTTTAACAAATTTAACCCCCCAACAAAACTAATCATAACTTTTTCTCTAACCGAGTGAACTAAACCCCAAATTTGTTGATTTCTATGTATAAGAGAATGATACCATGAGTGAAGATCATAAAACAATTCCAAGGAAATAAGGATATTCTTGAGTAATAAATTTGAAGTAGATGCCAAGATGAGAGTAGACGGGTTAGCATTTAGACTTGATAGTTCATGACTAAGTTTGATGGTCAACTAGTGATATTTAGAAAACATAGTCCTTAATTGAATTTTTGGCTAGAGGAGCTCATGATGGTGGACTTTACAGGATACTCGCTAATCTAGTGGAGCAAGTATGAAAAGAAGCCATGATGGAGGAGTGTCCTTCCAGCTTTTGGAGACAATTTCAAAATGTATCATGACATCAACATTTGATTCCATCCATGCAATTGATGGCAGTGTTTTAGAGTACCAGGGCGTGTTTGTTGTTGAAAAACTCTCTTAGAAAGAGGGAGATGATCTTTTTATTGGATATTTTGAGGTGCACGAGTGAGATATGCATGAATTGAAATTGAATAAGTCCCAATATGGGATGATGCATGCACCACAAGTTTGTTAATTCATGCTTGACAAGTTTCGACTCAAGTTGGACTTTTCCAATTTTAGTGAAATTTTTAGTTTTTATTTGATAGATTTGATCCACTTATCTTGGCCCTGTATACAAATCAGTTTACCTTTGCAATAATTCCTAAATAACTCATATTATGGTGTAAGAATATTTTGGCCAGTGAAGTTGCCTTGAAGGATGTAGGAGGTGTGCAAGTTCTTTATTAAATTTTCCTTGTACAAGGGATTTACACCTTGAAGATTCTAAAGGGATATTAGAGCACAAAAAGGAGAAGTGGTCCTAGTTTACATTCCTTTGGATTCATAGGTTGTCAACATTTTTATGAAGCCCACAATAGAGGGGAGGTTTTGAGATCTTGTTCTAGTACCTTAATTTGGAATAAAACACCTTCCTCTCAAAGAGGCAGTCTGAGTTTTACTTACTCATATTGTGTTCTCCTTCATCTTGCTGCACATAACAAATTCTTCCTCAACATTACATTTCATTCAAAAATCAATATGGAAGTCACATTTACTGTGCAACATGGAAGATGTATGGATGAAGGCACAACAACAATATTAATAATGCTCTGCAATGTATGCAACAAATTGCAGTCATAATGAAGGTGGAATAGAGATGCCTCTTTTGAAGTGCAACAGTTAATCCATAGTGGTAGAGGCACATGGATTCATGTGGATAGACTTGCTCTATTTAGGGGCATTATTTGACACGAGAAGCATTTAGTGGTTATGGTGTATGCAGGCATTTATTTCCCTTGGAACTTTCTGCAGAAGTTAAAGCCTAACTTTTTGAAGAACTGTTTGTTGATTTCCCACTCAAGATATCGACAGAGTTTAGGTGTTCAGGAATTTTAATTGAATGTGAAAGTTAGTTGTAAAATTTACTTGAACCCATTGCTTGATCCTATAAAATCTTGCCTACAAGTGTTCCCTTCCAGAGGTTGTACTGCTCTTCATAGAGTTAACAAGCAAGTGTTTTCTTCCAGTATTTTTCTTTCTTGATTGACTGGTTTTTCTAGGCTGCAAATAGGACCATGCTATTATGATCCTCTTCCCAAAGCCTATCCATGGTAGGAAACACTTCTTCCGAGTCACCAAATGGGAAGCTCCGACATGACTTGAATATACATTCTTCAAGACCATGAAGTACATGAGATGAGTATACTTCATTTCTACTATCAACCACTCTGTTGATTTTCTCTGAAACCTGTGACAAGTTTGGCAGCTTTGAAACATATAATTATTCACTACTGCCAACAGGGGTCTCAAATACATTAGCATGAACATCACCCACATCACAAGTAGGTATATCTAGCTCATCGATATGTTCTTCAGAGAGTTTGACATCTGAGAAAAATCATGGTTTCCCATACTTTCACAGTTGGTAGCTAATCGCAATTTGTTGGGCATGGAATCCCCCCAAGGCATGTTTTGGGGCTTAAAGCCCAAATTTTGACCAAGTCCATTGTAAATACTCTGTGATTTGTGGGCGCAGAGTGCGAAGTCATAATAGAGTCACATGGTTTTCCGCCCTTGTTTTTGTAATGTAATGTCGGCTTGATAGACCTACCCATGGTCCACGGACCATGGGATTGTATAAATAGCGTGGACCATGGGATTGTATAAATAGAGCGAGGCTCTAAGTGTAGAAGATAGCTAATAAAGGAATAAGAAAAGAGTATAAGTGTGATGAGTCTGAGGAATTGGGTCAAAGTGTAAAGTGTGTCTTTGGGTCGTAGAGTAGGAGAAGGTTCTGTAACTGTGTGCGTAGAGGCCTAGTAGTCTACACCTGTGTGCATTGACCCCTACAACTGAGTGCATAGGTCATGTCGAATCTGTAACCATGGGAAGAATTAATAAAGAGAAGTTTTACCATATTTCTGTGTATCTTTTCCTGTTTTATGTATTATTGGGTATAAATTGCAAGTTTATTGTTTATTTGCTACGCAAACTCATATGAATGTGTTGTATAAATAATTATAACGTAAGGCATCCATTAACATGAAGATAACTAACTAGTGTAGGAAGATAAGTAAGATCTCAGTTGTGACTTAGGGAGATAGTGTAGAGCACTGCTCCAGCAATGCAGAAGCTCCACAGCCCCTGGTTAGGGCTACGTGAAGGCAAGTATATTAGTGTGCAAGGGATAAGGAAGGGTGTGAAGTAACCTATGTGAAGGGACTAATAGTTGGACCCAATCAAACCTCTCATACATCTCAAGGGTTAGGAAACCTAGTTCCAGCACCCCCCATACTACTTTGGGTGAGACCTCAGTCCGTCCTCTCTGGACTATTGCTGAAAGGGCCAGTAGTACAGGGGTTTGTTTGGCTAATTAACTCCAAACTTGGGTCAAGACCCAACAAGCCAACAAATGGTTCCGTTGTCGGGACTGGGATCTACATAGAGGTGTCTGATTTCGTATCGCTGGAATCCAACTAAGAAAGGAATTGAAGATTGGTTGGATAGGAAGTTTCACGAGTTAGCAGCGCAGGAGAATAGGAATCGGCGACTATCAAAATAAGAGTGGTTAGATTGCTACTTATACACAAATATCCACAAAATTTTGTTCGCATCCTTCCCTACTGAGCTATACAAGGGGATCTCGAAGCTAGCAAATAACCAAGGAAGGTGCAAGCTTGATAAACCTATTGTGTGGACTCCAGAGTTGGTGCGCAGATTAGAACCATCAGAGGATAATATCGCATGCTTTGTTGATCACTAGCTCGATCGAATTATAGGAAGATTCATCACTGAGTTCGTGGTAGATACTTCAGTCAGATATAGCAAGGCAGAGTGATGCTTCCTTAGAGGGCCATGAAGTAAGTACATTAAGTCTTTAAACACTTGGATTAAAGTGCTACTACGTGAAAAGCAGGTTATGAGAATAAATTGATGTTTTGGGCTATGCAAAGTGGGAGAATCTATAGAAACGAAGGTAGTGCAGAACTAGAAACCAACCCCTTGATTTCACCTCCACGAGAGGACGAGGGAGAGCCTGCGAAGGTCTCACCAAGAAATGCAATCAGTTTGATAAGGCAGAGGATTCCACGCATACCATCCCCACACACACCACCACTAGTTTCACTGTCTCCACCCCCATCTTCCCCCATACCACGTCCGCAACCACTGCGAGTCAATATGGGAAGCGTGATAAAGTTGCTAGTGTTCAAGGGAGTAGGAAATGAATATTTCGTCTAGTTTTTGTTTGTGATAAAGGCTATATGGGATGCGCAGGTAGTCATGGATGAAAATATAAAGAAGGTAACATTGGTCAGTGCTCTGCAGGATCGTGTGATGACCTTGTACATTTACCATTCCAATGACAATTCGAATGCGAGGATTGCAGATATCCAAGCAGCACTAAACAAATAATTTAGCAGACCGAAGTCAGAGGTGAAACTGATCATTGGGTTCAAGGAAATCACAATGCTACTAGGCGAGACCCCTTGGGAGTTGGATCAGAGACTAGAGTGCACAATTTGTGAAGCTAACATGACGTTGACAAATGGAAAAAACCGCAAATGGTCTGCAGCATCGTTAACGCCACATCTAAGGAATGCGTTGTCACAACAAAGGCTAACAACTTAGGCTAAGGCCTTGGAGATCTCAATGAGACGGCATGAGCCCTGATATAGGATCCCAACCTAGGAGTTCAATAGATTCACACGTAGTTGAAAGAGTTGTGCCTTGAGATGCAGAGTCTGAAACAAGACATGACAACTCACTCAGTAGTGCATGATGAGGTATGGTGTGTAAACTGCAAAGGTCAGGGACATGACAAGGACCACTACTCGGTGTTTGTGAATTACCTCATGCGAGGAGGACCAATGCCATTGAGACTAGAGACACAAGCACAACCTAGCGCAACACCTGCATTGTGGTGTGCAATCTATCAGATAGGAGGAAAGCATGCTATAGATAACTTCCATTTATTGTAGAAGTACATGAAGAATTCACAGCAGTTGTTATGTAATCTTTGTAGATCAGTGGGACATGATGAGCGCACTTGTGGAAGTTATGAGTTGATGATGGATAATACTCCTACCTATAGAGTTCAGGCCGAGATGTGGCCCCTTGACCAGAACGCAGGGATGGCACAAACTGGATTTCAGGGGCACGGATGAGGCCGAGGGGGAGGAGCACCTGGAAGAGGTCACAGACAGCTGATATGCTACAATTGCATAGGGCCAGGACATTATGCCCACGATTGTATGAATCCAATGCATCCATCATGCTTGTATTATACATTGTTTGATCATGAGATAGAGGATTGTCCCATGCTAATAGCATGACTGCGTGACAAGGGAGCACTCCAACCTCCCTTGACTCAAAACTTGCAAATAATGAGGTTTGAGCCATGCGAGGAAGACCCTAATGTGAATATTGTGCTCTGAAGTGGAATTATGAGAGGGGATGAAAAAGGCAAGCAGCCTAAAGAGAGTACTTGGGTTCGCAAGGCTCTGACGAAAGAACCAGAGTTTGATTTGGAGCACGCTAAGGAAACCATCATGGAAGCTAGAAAGAGATTTGCTGATGGCTCCACTTCTGGGAGTAAAGATAGACCGGATCCAGAAATGGACCCATCAATGCTCACCACGTTCCTGGAAACATGCGTGAAGCTGATACGCGACAACAAGGCTATAAAGGGGTTGTAGGAACTCATAAATAGATGCATTGGGGTCGCGCCAAGAGAACCGCATGTAGTCCAGAAGCTCGAAAAGCACACAACTTGAACAGGAAGGGAAATGAGATTGGCTGTGCAAATTAGAGAATATGAGATGGACCAAGTGTTTTGGACCTGGGATTAGACACGAACATTTTTCCGAAGTAGACATGGAAGCGCATGGGAAGGCCTACGCTGCAATGGTCCCCTATCTAGCTACGAATGGCGAACCAAAAAAATATCCTACCTATGGGAGGATTGCAACGAATCACAGTGGATATTGAAGGAGTAAGTGCGCTAGCAGATTTTGAAGTAATAGAGATTTTTGATGATAGAAATACCTACCCCGCGCTATTAGGAATAGACTGGGCCACTAACATGAATGGGGTGATAAATCTAAAGAAGCGCAAGATGATTTTTGAGAAAAAGTCTTTGCACATAGTTGTACCTTTGGACCCTAAAGAAGGATCATGCTATACAGAGCTAGTGCGCTATTATGAAGGTGATGACAACTTGGATTGCATCTACAAGATAACCGTGTGATAGCAAGACTGGGTAAATCCAACAACGGATGGATGAATTTAATGGGAGCATGAAAGCTCCTGCACATTGGATTCTGACGAGGAGATAAAATTATGGGAGAACTGGTTACACGAGGTCACCACGTTGAACTGTAACATGATGATGAGATTGTTGCACTGCATATCAACAGAGGTAAGGGATCTACCTACGTATGATGGATTGAGCAAGGTAGATGACTTCTTGAACATATTTGAAGGAGAGGTGCCGAAACAACAATGCTTCAAAGCCTTGAAATGGGTACTGCTCGCTACACCCACGAGGTGGTGGGGTACGCACCAAGGAAGCTTCGGGGACTAGCGCGAATGCAGGAAAATGATGTGCATGCAATTTGGGAAGCCTCAAATGTGATTAATAGAGAATATTTCTAGACGAAATGGTTTGTACACCCACTTATCCAGATGGATAAGGCATATGGTTCGAAACCTATGTGGAGGCACACAATATTCGCATTAGGAGACACTGTCAGTAAGCATGTGTGGGTGAGGCAATGGTGTGAACGACCACTCTAGTTGGAACCACGGAGTATGGAAATACCAAGTGCGCAGACGGTTATCCATGCATAAGCCTTTAACGAAGTATGCAAAGCGCAGAACAAGATACATAGTGCGCAGCGGACTGATTGGGACTTGCGCATACCAGTGGTTCTATGGGCTTATAGGACCACGTGCAAGAAACTAATGGCACGGGAACCTCAAAGGCTGGAGTATGGAGCAAACATTGTAATCCCCATAGAGCATAAAATGCCTAGTCTGTGCATGGCAACACCAACAAATACAATGGTTTGCGGAGCCCTGGAAGAGGGGATCACACAACTGAACAAAGCAGAATGCTTGGGACTTGAGGAAGAAATCTGACAAGGCAATTTTAGGCTCTAAGAACTTGGGAAAGAAAGGGTACGATTAAGGGTGAAAATCACTCTGGTGGAAGCGGACGCCAAGAAGTTGGAGGACGGGATCAAGAAGGATTTTCTCGATAAAGAGACCAAGGTGGTAATGCAGGGTGCGCACGATCACGTTGACAAATTTGGGGACTATCGTTGAGAATTGAACAACCTGATGCCTTGGATTGGACCACATATTAATAAATGGATCAACCAAGGAGGCATGATGCCAATGATAAAGGGTGTGATGCAACCGATAACAACAAAAGGTGGGTATTTTCCAAGAAAAGTGATGGATGACTAGATGAAACCCTATACAGGTGGCACGACCACCTGACTAGCTGTGGGAGGTATAGTCTTAGTGCTCCAGGCAGTTGAAAGGAGGCACGGGACTACAAAATACTCTACCTGGGAGCTGCGTGATGTTGGAACTGCGCGCAGAAGCAAAGTGTCACAAGGTCCGCGATTGCGCAAGGGGGACTACACTGCCGCACAGGTTGGCTAGAAAGTTACCATTGGAGTCACTATTCACGATGTGATACTTGACTTGAGACCAAATGGAGAGGGTGATAGGCATTTAAGATGTGCTTTATGGGGAAGATTTGCGAAAATCCATCGCCAAGGGAGCATTAATGAACCAGATTTGGGGGGGATGGTCGAACTCAAATTCAAAAGGCACTATAAATTACAAAAGGCTGCCCAACAAACAACACTTGGTCATTTGCGAATTGAGCTATTGTATGCCCCATGTATATTGAGCTGATATTTGTTTGCCCTGTCTTGAGCATTGATTGAGCCCCTGATTACACGAATGAAAGATTCCTAGACTAGCAAAATGGCAGCATCACAAGAAGTTAGGGAAATTGCAGAGATGACCGCTGAAGAGGTCGTGTAGCTCCTGACTGTGGGGGATGCCCCTAAAGGCACCCAGATTGTGGCGGAAATCCCTATATCACCATGCATGTTGAGGCCAAAGAAAGACAAAAGGTTAATGATTCTTGTGCATGTATCCCCACAAAACCCACTGTGCACGAAGTTAACGATTGAGGAGAAAGGGAAAGTTATTAACTTGGAAACCGACGAGGAGGAGGAAGACCTAGAGGACCTTATCATTGAAGAAGACGAGGATGAAGGTGTGGCGGAAGAAAATGAGCCTACACACCCTCCAACAAAGCTACCCACCTATACCCCCCTGCAGAAGGGGAAGGCAAAAGTGCCCAAGGATCTCGACGAGAGCAAGATCTCTCTACAAACTCCGCTCCTCCTGGATGACATCATCTTTGAGGGCACGCACCTAGGGCGAGTGCCTAGCTTGAAGTTTGAGGATTGGGATCTTGCTGACCATGAGAAGTTCCCTCACCTAGAGACTGTGCATCTCATGAAGCCCAAGCAGAACACCACGACAGGGGTTATCAAATTGGAGCCGCGAAAGTGGTTGCGCGTAATGGAAAAGGTAGCGTTATTAAAACTACTCTAGGTGCCGCATTTCCACCGCACTCGAATAACAATATTCATGATCAGGCAACTACTTTGCTTGGTGCATGGTGGGTGTTTGTGGCTGGAGGAGCCCATCCCCATCAAGGATCACTTAATGCACCGCATTACCCGGCTCCCATGTAAAGGAGAGGACCCCACAGACATCTTGAAGGGGAAGAGCAGTGACTTGGCCATCGCGGAGGCCATGAAGAAGAAATACAAACTAGAGAAGAAGAAAAATGGCTATGCCATATCTAGCATCAACAACAAAGCAGTTAAGGTGGTGACCCAGATACTGGTGAATAAGGTTATAAGCAAGTGTCACACAGGCGAGGTACCCGTGCCAGTGGTGGCACTTGTTGAGCAGTACGTGGAGGGGGTCCAGTTCAATTGGTCTGAGTTCCTATGCAAGTAGTTCCTGGAAAATTGCCACGAGGCCCAGGAACAAGGCAAAACTTTCCATTATGCATGGCTTCTACTGTCCATAGTGCTCATTGTTTTGGGAAGTTTTAGTGTCTTTGGATAAAATCATAATCCCCTAGACTAGTAGCTAAGAAAAGAAAAACAGTGCAAAGCATTCTCTACTTTTTCTATGACCAATAGATTAAATAAGAGGTAAATAAGCCTACCTTTAGCTTTCGCTTACTTCTTATCTCCCTTGACCAATCTTGTCACTCCTTTCTGTACTTAATTCACTTGAAGAGTACTTGCACACATACGTAAGACAAAAACTGATCAAAGCATATGATAATGATCTATTGATTAAACATAGCATAGAATCAAGTACATAGTACACATATGAAAACATCAATGAATAACACAAGCATATGGAAAAAGCTTTGAACACTTTATTATTAAAAGGAAGAGTACTTACAACCCAATTTGCTTGATTCAGCATCACTCCTCCAGTTCAATCCCATTCTCTCCTTATAACAAGCAAGACATTTTGACATCATTACAATACTTGAAATCAACTCAAGTCTCATACTAACAGCATCTCCCTATAATTCAATGATTTCTAGCCCCTGATCACTTAGATGAGTGGTCTTTTTATAGGTGAATGAAGGAAGTTATGCCATAAATGGTGACAACGAATGCCCTCCCAAACTTATGATTTAGTTCCATGGAGGAAAGGATAAAGGGATTGTTGTTCCTTAACTCCCTATCTCATCCAAATTCGAGCTCAAAGGAGTAGATAGACTTGGGAAACTTCTATATGCATCGAATGGATAAGAATATAACCAAACCCCAATGCAATTTCGCTCAAATTCACTCAACACAGGCTAAAGAGGGCTCAAGTGCACTGCATAGCACCCTATCAGTGTATTAGACTGCACTGCAATGCACCCTAATGAAGGCCTGCTTGTGCTGATCTTCTTAGAGGCAGTTTTTGGATGATTTCAGTCGTGGAACTTCTTGGGAAGCTAGGCATTCTGATGGTTGACTTTTTTAGGGCATGTAACAATTGAATTA
Source organism: Pinus taeda (assembly GCA_000404065.3). Lineage (NCBI taxonomy): Eukaryota > Viridiplantae > Streptophyta > Pinopsida > Pinales > Pinaceae > Pinus > Pinus taeda. The sequence continues at coordinate 6,405 of APFE031173691.1, read as the reverse complement.
GGGTTTGATGGGCCCTAATAGTACTGATCTGCAAGTTGGGGTTGATGTGCCCAAAGGGATCTGTAACAGTTTCCCCCTAAAGCAAAAAGTTGTAAATATGTATGTCGAGTGAAATGCTTTATCATGTGGAGAGGAGGTTTTGAAGCGGAAGGTGACTTGCATCAATTACAATACATATATCATGATAATTTGATTTTTTCTCATGAACTTGCCGAGGTAAGGCATACCTATGCTCAACTTATAAACTTTCATTACATGTACAAATATAGTCATCTATAGATATAGACCCATGAATGGATGACCATGAATGTATGGCCATTGTACATTTGATTTAGTACTCCTGAAAATATCACAGCCCGGATTGATGAAACTAGATCCGGGTTTTCAATCTCATTTAATCTTTTGCTCAAGTACAAGTCTAACCATGTGAATAGATGATCTAAAGTCGAACATGGGAAGACATCATTTGATTACTAGCCAATGATGTAATTCGTTAACGGACGCGAGAGAAATCACTAATAATGATAATGACCCTCAAGGTACTACATTACATTTCACATGGTGTGAATAAATGATTTGATGTTGAACACCATACAAAGTCTTTCAGTTGAAGGCCAGTGATGTCAACCTATCGCTGGAAGCGATAAACCTCCCATTGATGTATGCAAGCCTCAAGGTACTGAAGGGGTGTTTTTAGGTCAACTTCTTAGATAATGTGTTGACGTTGACAAGAAGTGACTAATTGCAGGAGGGCCTTGATGTATCCAACATCAACGATAAGAAACAAGGTCAATGATTTTGGAGATGAAAAAAGAACTAATGACACAAGGTTCAGGAATGGCAATCATGAAAATGAAGGTTTATGATATTGCAAAGGGTGAAGTTTGAACTAAATGACTTCTCTTGAAAATGTCGGTGACACTAAGATGAATTGGTAGCATTGACCCAAAACAAAGTAATGGATGGTATGATAGACCAATGGTGTGATAACCATCAAGCTGAATGACCTAACCCACATAGTCACAGTGATGAGGTGAAAGTTTCATGTTCAAGAGCACTTGCTACCATAAAGTTTTCTCAGCTTTTTCCCATTTTCCCCTGTCATTGCTGACCAGTACCCCTTTGTTTTTATCAAGATTGAGGAGGATAACATATGCTTGTTGTATAATTCCATCCTTTAGGTGAATCCATCATTATTTTATGTTTTAACGAGTCTAGCGAAGGTGAAACTTGGTCTTGTCTAGATGGACAAGTTTGTCGCTATTTGATGTTTTTAACGAGTTTAACGACAAAGACAACTTGATCCTTTTCATGTTTAGGGATTTTGAAAAGGGACGAAAAGGAAACTCCACAAGTTATTTTTCGTAATTTAATCTCTCAAGTCTGAAAAAGCAAAAATAATACAAGAGAGATATAATTTCCAATCCGTTAACGAGCTGGAAAGGACAAGCGCTCGACAATATTTTCATATTTAGAGAGTCTGAAAAGAGCTTAAAGAGGACTCTATTTTGAGGAACGAGTGGTGTCGAGGGTAGCAACTGGTTCCGGTGATGTTGGAACTTCTCAAAACATGTTGATTTATGTGAAGAGGCTGCCTAATAAGACCACTCATTGCAATTGTTCCTCAAAAAGGGTAAAACAACCAAGTGAAAGCGCATGACCGGCCAAGGCGATGGGCAATGGGATGAAAACAACGAAGGCTCATTTGATGAAAAGGCTAATAGAATGGTAATCACAAGGGTTAAAGTGGAAATGGGTTCATTTTTACACAAGCTTGAACCATAGGGAACTATGCTTGGATTTAGTTTCATGTTTACACAATCTTGAAAAAAAAACTATGCTTGGATTCAGTTTCATTTTTACACAAGCTTGAATCATGAAAAAACTATGCTTGAGATTGGTTTACATGCCCCCGTCATGATGAAAGGGAGAGTCTCCTGTAACCAGATGGAATTTGTTGTAGTGAAGCAAGACAGTTATCCAACACCTTTTTGGCTTTGTCCAGATAGGGAAAAAGGTGAATGGGGTGATTCCCTTCACATAACCTACAAGGAAACTTTACTTTACCACTAGGTGCATGCCCCCCAAGCTTCATTTCATTCACCTAAGTAGACTACTCGTGGCTATCAGGTGGATGGAATGAAGGTTCATTTACGAGATCAAGTGAAAGAATCGACTGGGATTTTACGAGATATACTCAAAGACTCGACTTGGAACTTTTCTCCAGGAGTCCTTGTTTCATTTTTTAATGAGCTTGACACAAGACAAGGAACTATGCCCATACCTTTTGTTTGATTTTTTAAAGAGGTTGACACAAGACCAAGAACTATCCTCATATTATTGGTTTCATTTTTTAATGAGGTTGACACAAGACAAGGAACTATCCTTATCGGATTTGCTCCATTTTTTAATGAGGTTGACATTGTAAAAGAACTATCCTCATAGACCCTTGTTTCATTTTTTAACAAGGTTGACACAAGACTAGGAACTATCCTCATGGGCTTGTTTCATTTTTTAATGAGGTTGACACAGTAAAAGAAATATTCTCATCGAAAACGAGGTTGACACAAGACTAGGAACTATCCTCATGTGTCTGTTTCATTTTTTAATGAGGTTTACACAGTAAAAGAACTATCCTCATACTCCTTGTGTCATTTTTTAATGAGTTTGACACAAGACAAGGAACTATCCTCATATTCCTTGGTTTCAATTTTTAACGAGGTTGACACAAGACCAGGAACTATCCTCATATCCTTGGTTTCATTTTTTAATGAGGCTGACATAAGACCAACAACTATCCTCGTAGACCCTTTGGTCACATCTCATAAGAGGTCATGAAAGAAATATCTAGTTCCAATTCCCCCAGTACATGATGTACAACATCATTGAATTGATCGTCAGTTGATGTAGGTATGAAACGGGTTGCCACATAATTAACCTGTGGCAGGTGTTAGTGTCGGTCTTGAAAGCCCTCCATCAGTGATCAGAAAGCTCTTTGCATTTGCATTAGTAGGTGTCTCATCAGTGCCAAATTTTGCACCCCGTTAGGCATGCCATAAACCTGATGGAGGAGCTGGTCTTTGTGCCCCTCTTGGCTTTGCTGGATCAGGTCATATCAGTTATTACAGTTTTTCAAACTTGTCTTGATGTGTCTTATTGTCAAATTCCTAGGTCTAGGGTTTTGGTCATTTGTCTCTGCAAGGTCATGTCTCTGAAAATCCATGAGTACTCAGCAAGCCAGAGGGAGGTTAGTTGACATGTTTCTTCGATATTTTTATCTTGTACAATTAATTTTTACCTTGGATTTAAAAACTCTGTTTTTAAAGCCCAAGGTCATTTTCTCAGTTTTGTATATAAATGATGAAATTTCTAAGTTTTCAAAAAGACAAACTGCAACCCTGGTCCCCTTGCCAAGGTCCTTTAGATGATCTACTTGCAAAAAGAATCAAGTCAGAGCACTCAAAAAGTCAAATTCAGGATAAAGGAAATCAAAATCAGTATTTTTAAAAAAGTGTCAAAAAGAAACCTTATAAAGTGGGTTTATGGATGAATTTTTTTTCAAATGAAGTTTATAAAAGAATATGTGCCCTCCTTTCACTCTCATTGTGCATTGGAAAGATTGCAAGAGAGAGTTTGAGAGAGTGATAGGCGAAAGGAGCAGAATTGCAACGATTTCGGGCAGCAGAGCAGTGCGAGACCTTTTGAGAGGCCTGTGAGACCCGTTGGGCGGTGCGAGACCTTTTGAGCGCCCCTCCACAGTGCAAAAATATAACTGGCGAGACCCGTTGGGTGGTGCGAGACCTTTTGAGTGGCCTGCGAGACCCGTTGAGCTGTCTTGCGGCAAACTTCAAAACAATTGCCCAATCTTCCTCCAAGTCTTCGAATTTGTTCGAGGTAGGCTCTTTACACATCATTTTTGTGGTTGGTGATGGATGTAAGCTCTCATGCTATGATTTTAACCTCAAATCTTGCAAATGAATAGACTTATATGGCTGCAATGTTAATGAGCAAACTGTGCTAGGGTTTATGGTGTTTCAAGCTCTTTTTTCCTTTAATTGGTTTCCTTCCCTTCCCTTTTACCTAAACTCATATGTACATTTCTTTCCCCATCATCATTTTATAAATGAAATACAAATCACCTTCCCATCCCTAAAACACAAGAATGAAAACCCTACCCCTCTCCCAAAGCATCAAATTACAAAAATGAAAACCCTAATTCCCCTCTACCATATGCATATGTAAATAACAAAAATGTTGGTAAATATGTCAGCATGTTTTGTGCATGATTTCCCTATTTCCCTATTAAATATGTACATATGTTCCCATGTTCATTTCCATGCATGTTTTTCATATGCAATAATTTTTGCAAATGATTTCCCATTTATAAATATGTCTCCCTATAAGCATGATCATTTGCTAAATCTCCCTTGAAGTTCCCTGATTATTTTCATATTTTCCCATTCCTTATTAATAAACTCCCTCCCCTAACATTCCCCTCATGTTTTTCCCCTTGAAACAGCATAAAGTTCAGCATTTTTGCAGGCAGAAATAGCAGTTCCATTTGTCTTTCATTTTGTCCACTTTGCTCCAAAAACTATGTCAGAGGCCGAGCCTTATGAGCAAAGTGATTACCATTCATCATATACAGAGGAGAGGAGGCCTCATAAGGGTGGACATCATAAGCGAGAGGAGCCCACCTCTTTGGCAGAATTACAGGCCTGCCCCATGGCAGTGAGTTATTTTTAGTATATGTCTTGTTATGATTTTTGTGTGAGAATTTCTCAGATTCAGCATCATAGAGAGTTGGCCCGCTTGTTTGTCTTGCACCTCCATGATGGACATGTCACTCTGGCAGGGGTGAACTTCACATTGACTCCTGAGGTGATCTCATAGGCTACAGGGATACCAAATGTGGGTGAAGTGTGCCCTAAGGGCAGATTGCTAGATTTTGTTCATTTTGAGCCATATGTCCGGCCATCATCTATATAATTTTTGACAGGTGTTTTTCCATTCAGATTTCTCCAGAGTGAGTATGCTCCCATCATGAGGCTTATTATGCGTTATTTTACTTGTGAGGGCAGATTTACACAGGTGTACTCCTATCATATTCACCTTTTGATGCATTTCACCCGAGTGAGGATGATGAACATCCCGATTTTCTTATTTCAGAACATTCGGAGGATGGTGCCCAAGTTGCAGAAGAAGACCCCAGCTCAGCAGGACAGGAGCCTATACCATTATGGTTTGATTCAGCTTATAGTTTCATATTAGTTGACTCAGCAGGGCATTTCATGGGAGGAGTTCATCTCCTGTGAGTTTTTCACAGTGCCACATCAGCCACATCAAGAGGTCATTCATGAGGTGGGAGGACCATCTCAGCAGCCTGATGCTCCCGTCACCTGACATGTTAGTTCCACTCCTTTGGTGACTTATCAGAGAGGCCCAAGGGCCTTATTTGCAGCAGCCAGGCAAGTACTATCTCCATAGCAGATGGAAGGGATCTCGCCTTCATCGTCATCACAGCGAGTGTTATCTCCACATCAGGTGGAAGGGGCCTCGCTTTCTTCACCAACACAGGTACTAGAGAGGGGCAAGCAGCCCATGATCGAGGAGAGATTGTCAGGCGATCCGGTTATTGATCTTGACGCCGGTTCTCCTAGAATAGAGCTCAAGGATATCATCCGAGAGCAAAGCACCGAGATTCAGTCACTGCAAACGAAATTATTGATGGCAAAGTGGATTATTAATTATCTAGAGTAGCGAAACAAACAACTGGAGGATGAGCACAAGTTATATGAGCTGCAAAAGATTCGTGAAGACAATTGGCTCGCAAAAGACCCGGTGACTTGAGACCCATAGATCAAGAATCTATGCTTATTTGGGATAATGCTCATTTGAAAAAGCTCTTAGCTAAGGCCAATCAAAATAACAAGCTGCTGAGAAACATGAAGACTCACTATTGGGCAAGGATGTAGGTATGCAAGGGTAGAATGAAAATGTTCCAAAGAAGGTGGTCCGAGGCTCTTAGGCGGAAGAAAAGGACCAATCCACTCTGTATCTTGGTGGAGGCATCCCTCAAAGATAATGGCACTCACTAGCATCAGCTACAGCACAAATCCCAAAAATTTCTGAGAATTTTGGGTAATTTTGGAATTTTTTGGAAATTTACAGGTTTTGGCTTCTCAAAGGGTCTCGCCCCGGCGAGACCTTTTGTCATCGTAGCTCTGTTTGGCAAAAACTCAGCATTTTTGGATTTGGCATGAAAAGTTACACTTGCTCATCCATTAGTAAGAAATTTCATCGAGTTTTGGGCCTCCAAAAGGTCAAAATGCATGCAAAATTTGACTTTCTGCCCCTTTTTTGAGTTGCAGAAACCAGCTTTGGGAGAATTAAGTTTTGATAGGG
>APFE031173682.1:0-14473 GCA_000404065.3 Pinus taeda | reverse complement strand
TATATCTCCAAAAGTTGAATTAAGACTCTTTGTGCTCTACCTGAATCCCTACACTAGACAGTTTTGTGTAACAATGAGAATTTGTTGAGAACAAATGATAAGTGGGATTTGACAATAACATGTGCATGAATGGTTGAGTACCCATCCACGGGACTAGATGTGAAGATGGTGTTTGACTAAATACTATGTGGAGTGGGATAACAACAATAAGTATTGTGTCGTGTGTTTAAGAAAACACTGATTCTTGGAAACCACACTAAGTGGTTAAATTGGAGCGATGCTGAATGTAGTACCTTGGGGGATGAGAAGATATTCAAATGGGCTAGGCCTAAAATACAAGGAGGGAAAGAGTTAAGATTTAAATTATTTCAATTTCTTTATGATGAATCTCATGAAATATTATATGGAATGGTGTAGGAATGTATGAGAACTATCCAACTAGGGTGAATAAAGCTCGTTGGAAAGATGAACAATAAAAACTTGAAGATATTAGAGTGTCCAACAAAAGTACTATAAATTGCAAAAAGAGCGATTGAAAGATGGTTGATTTAATGGATCCTATATCCATTGAGTTGTTAGGCAAGAAACTATGTATGTGAAAGATTAATATAAATGAGTTGGAAATATAAATCTCATTTTGATTTATGTTGTAATTAAGCATGTTTTCTTTTGTGTTCAGGAATCAGAACACCAAGGATGGTGTTCCTCCAAAGGGGTGTGGTTTTTGACAACCCATGGATTATTCTCCTATCATAAACACTTTAATTATTATTATTAAAATTAAAATGGCTGAGAAATTAGGACACATATTCCACAACTTGGGGAAGGAAGATTGCTTGAGGAAGCTGGAATATTTAATTTCAACATGCAGGTTGAAGTATTTTCCTTTAATAGGATGACATGTTTTAATTAGGTTGGAAGGGAAGAGGACAACCACCATACCTCCTTGGGTGAACCCACAAGGAAAATAGGACAAAATTAAATACAAGAGAGAGATACGTTGGCAAGGGCAGAGGAGGGTGATAGGTTGAGGATTGATGTAGGGAGTTATTGTAAGGATATCCCCAAAACCACACAAACAAAAAAGAACCAATAGCTAGAGACTGACAGACAAGATGAAGAGTGTAGGGTGAACGATTCAACAACTAACATACGGTTGTGACAATGGCAATGGAGGTTGTGAAGGGATTTCTTGATAAGGAGAAGGAAAAGAATGAGGGGCTTTCATGTAAGAGGATTATATGGATGAAGAAGGCTTAGAGTTAGCCAAGGGAAAGGAACAAGAATTACTCATGAAGAGGAAGGAAAACAAATAAAGAAAATTGGGACAAAGGGAGTCACTCAGTAACAAATCAACTGAAGAAGCCCAAGAGCATTTGTTGGCTGAGGATATCGAGAAGTGGCTTGCCATGAACTAATGATGTCACCTAAAGTGGTTTGACCAGGGACTGAAGAACCCACTAGAAAGCTTGTGGATTGAGGAAACTACTAGATAGGGGAAAGAGATATTTGGGTACTTGGAGCTAAGGAAACACTAAGTGTGTCCCTGGGATGGGAACACTAGTGCTTACTTCTCTAAATAACTACATAAAAAGGATCATATCTATGCTTCCATAATACTTTTTCCACCTGAAGAACCTTCCCATATTGAGCTCTCCTCCTCTCATGACTGAGTGATGGTTTTCCTAAGGACTAAAGAATCCATAAAGTGTGGCTTTCCTTAGGAAACCACTGGGAAGTTATTGACTTGTGAATCTACTATCCTATTAATAGTTTATCTAGTTGAAGAACCTTCCCATATTTTCATAAAGGCTCTCCTCATGTGACTAAGAGTGGCTTATCTTGGGACTGAGTGATGGTTTTCCTAAGGACTGAAGAATCCATAAAGTGTGGCTTGACTTAGGAAACCAATGGGAAGTTATGGGCTGATGAATCTACTATCCTATCAATAGTTTTCTAGTTGAATAAACTTCCCATATTTTCATAAAGTCTCTCCTCATGTGATGAAGAGTGGCTTTTCGTGGGACTAATGAAACTAGTGGGATAATTATGGACTGATGAATCTACTATTCCATTAGTAGTTTTCTAGTTGAGGAACCTTCCCATGCTAGGATGAAACTAATCCCTTAGATTGGAGATGTTGTAGCTTGGAAGACAACCTCCGACTAAAGAGAGGTCACCTCCAACTGAGGAGAGGTCAGTGCCCAAGACATTTATTGAAAATAATGAAAATATGGATTGGTTGTCCCGTTGTTCAAACCCCAAAGATTATTTTTAAAGGAAATGCTTCTTAATATTTAATGGAAAGGAAGAATTTGTGTGAAGTGGCATTTTGATGTTGGTTACAAGTTAAATGAAATAATAAAGATAGTGGAAAGTCTCCAACAAGGATGATATCTATGCTTCCATAATACTTTGTCCACCTGAAGAACCTTCTCATATTGAGCTCTCCTCCTCCCATGACTGAGTGATAGTTTGCCTAAGGATTGAAGAATTCATAAAGTGTGGCTTACCTTAGGAAACCACTGGGAAGTTATGGGCTGATGAATTTACTATCCTATTAATAGCTTTTCTAGTTGAAGAACCTTCCCATATTTGCATAAAGGCTCTCCTCATGTGACTAAGAGTGGCTTGCCTTGGGATTGATTGATGGTTTTCCTAAGGAATGAAGAATCCATAAAGTGTAGCTTGCCTTAGAAAACCACTAGGAGGTTATGGACTGATAAATCTACTATCTTATCAATAGTTTTTCTAGTTGAAGAAAATTCCCATATTTGCATAAAGTCTCTCCTCATGTGACGAAGAGTGGCTTGTCTTGGGAATGACGAAACTAGTGGGATACTTATGGACTGATGAATCTATTATTCCATTAGTAGTTTGTCCAGTTGAGGAACCTTCCCATGTTAATATGAAACTAATCCCTTGGATTGGAGATGTTGTACCTTGGAAGACAACCTCCAACTGAGGAGAGGTCAGTGCCTAAGACATTTATTCAAAATAATGAAAAGATGGATTGGTTGTCCCATTTTTCAAACCCCATAGATTATTTTTAAAGGAAATTCTTCTTAATCTTTAATGGAAATAAACACTTTGCTTGAAGTGGCCTTCTAATGTTGGTTACAAATTAAATGAACGAAGAAAGATAATGGAAAGTCTCCAAAAAGGATGATATATATGCTTCCATAATACTTCTTCCACCTAAAGAACCTTCCCATATTGAGCTCTCCTCTTCCCATGACTGAGTGATGGTTTGCCTTAGGATTGAAGAATCCATAAAGTGTGGCTTGCCTTGGGAACCACTCGAAAGTTATGGACTGATGAATCTACTATCTTATCAATAGTTTTTCTAGTTGAAGAACCTTCCCATATTTGCATAAAGGCTCTTCTCATGTGACCAAGAGTGGCTTGTCTTGGGACTGAGTGATGGTTTGCCTAAGGAATGAAGAATCCATAAAGTGTGGCTTGCCTTAGCAAACCACTGGGAAGTTATGGACTGATGAATCTACTATACTGTCAATAGTTTTTCTAGTTGAAGAACCTTCCCATATTTGCATAAAGGCTCTCCTCATGTGACTAAGAGTGGCTTATCTTGGGACTAACGAAACCAGTGGGATACTTATGGATTCATGAATCTACTATTCCATTAGTAGTTTGTCCAGTTGAGGAACCTTCCCATGTTAGGATGAAACTAATCCCTTAGATTGGAGATGCTTTTCCTTGGAAGACAACCTCTATCTGAGGAGAGGTTAGTTCCCAAGACATTTATTCAAAATAATGAAAAGATATATTGGTTGTCCCATTGTTCAAACCCCAAAGATTATTTTTAAAGGAAATGCTTCTTAATATTTAATGGAAAGAAACACTTTGTCTGAAGTGGCCTTCTAATGTTTGTTAAAACTTAAATGAAAGAAGAAATATAGTGGAAAGTCTCCAACATAGGTTTCTTAATGCAGGATCTATGTTTTCAACTTTAGAAGAAAATATAATTAATAGAATAGGAAAGATGAGTGCATCATTAAGGAATTTTAACTTTAAATTACATAGAACTAGTTTTCAGAATTGTAATATTAAAGACCAGTCACTTCATTACTCTTTATTATGAAGAAAACATTAAATGAAACAAAAAGAAAATAGATTTGTACTCAACAGGTATCTGGAATCACTAAAACTTCTTCATTGCATTCCATATAAAGATGAAAAGATACAAGTTTTTTTTCTGCGTTTGAGGTCCAGAACTTAGAACTGTCATTTCTCTTTTTGAAAAAGATATATAAAAAATCTCAAAAGATAATTATAAAGTTGTCAACTACCCGAAATTTCATAACTTCCTAACTACTTCAAAACTAATAGTTCTTTCAAACTCTATAATAGTTATTTCAAACTTTAAAATAGTTCTTTCAAAAATATTACAATAGTGGAAAAATAAAATATTAATATGATCAAAAAATGTATGACAAGTGGTGTTGTTCTATTTGGTGATTCGAGATTGGGCTACAGATGAAGGTCCTAGATCTGTAGTAGTTTCTGATGGTGACATCCATTCCCTGCACTTTCTCCATATGGTTGTATTAGGACTAGGAGTTTTGTCAAACTTTGAATGTGCCATCCTGAAATTTGTAATTCCGCTATATGTTGGCTTGTCCACAAAAATAGTTCTCATCAACCATGACAATTGAAAATCTGTCTCCAAATAGTTTACAATAGTTATTCCTTTTAGCATTGTTGTTCTTTCATGAGTTGATCCAATTTTTCTTTTCTCCTCCACCAGAGGAGTCTCATAAGTTTCCTAGGGTAATAAATTACCTTGCTGGTCCAAGTATGAAGGCAAACCTACTCTATTAAATTCAGTGTTTAATTTCATGACAGTTGCCTTGACCTCTGTTGTCTCTATTATTTTCTTGTAGAGGTTCTTCATAATCATTTTGTTTATCTCTAATACATATTTAGCTCTATATTGAACTCCTAATCCTCTTAACTTCTGAGAAGATTGTCAATTAAGGAAATCTATCATTTTCTTTATGAAATGAGCTCTTTGTTGTGACTTTTGTTTATTTGCAACAATCATATCTTCTAGATCCCTGATGATGATCTTTTCTTCTTCCACTATGGACAATGATTCCTAGATATCTCTAACATTATGAATGATGCCATTCCATAGAATCTCCCTAGCTTGAATAAGGGAAATGTTTCCCTTCACCTTCTCTTTCAATTCTTTTATCTCCTTAGAAGCAACTTCAAAATCATCTATGTATTTTTCTATAGTCTCCTTAGCCATGGATATTTACCTTTCATTACCTTTTATGATTTTCAATTTCATTTCATTTCTCAAAAATATTAATTTCAGTCATGACCCTGGTCAGTTTATCAGTTGGGTCTTCCGAATCAGCTGGTATTACAATAGTGCAAACATGCGAGTCAATATTTTGTTGCAGAACAATGTTTATTTCTTTCTCCTTAGCAATTTCATCATTTATTTTAATCAACTCCTCAGTCAAAGCTTCTTTCTCCTTTTATGCCTGTGTTACTTTTGGTGCCATTACGTGTTCTATTGCAGGCATCAACAATTTCTTTCTCAATACCTGAACCTTTGTTTCTACTCCCTGTAACAACTTCTGAACAACACTTTTATCTTCTGGATTCACCCCAATTTTAATGACCATCTTCTTCAATTCTTCATTTTGAGTGACTAAGGCTCTTGAATTGTCCTTTTCCAACTTTAATTGGCTCACCACCTTTTCCAATAAAGTTTCTGCTCTGTTGACAACCAAGGAGGTTTTCTTCAACTCACTATAAATTAATTCCCTAGTTTGACTATGTAAATTTATTTTACAAGGAAAAGGAATTTCTCTAGCATCCACTATCAAATTAACAGTCTTGAAACCAGAAGAAGAAGATACACTTAAAGTAGAGGGGTGAGAGAAAGCTAACTTAAGTTGGTTTCTTTCCAAATCCATAGCTGAATGAATTCTAGTTTGATAGTTGGAAACAAATTGTGCTTCCACCTATGACTCCATATTTTCTTTGACTTTTTTGTTTATTTCTTCAATCTGGGAGTAGATCTGTTTGATCATGGAGACTGAACTTTTATCATCTTATTCTAGAACAGGATAAGAAGGTGTATAGACAACTTCTCCTAATTGTAGATGAAATAATGATGAGCTAACGCCTTCAGATAACTTAGCCTTCTTTGAACTTCTCTCAATTTCTTCTTCTAATTATATGACATCCTCATTGCCTCTTTTCAAACTTTTCTCACTCTGATGAGGAGTCTTAATTTCCATATCTCCTCATAAGCTAGATTGGCCTCCATTAGCCAATTTATGTATTTCTAGTTTAGCTTCATGAATAAAAGAAGCATAAGAATTTTCCACCCTCCTATTTGAAATAATGTGGTGTGGGTCATATGCATATTTTTCACCTAGTTGTAAATCCATCTCCTCAAGTATTTTATGTACTTCTTTTGCAGCTTGTCTATTGTTTACAATGAAAGGTCCCATTATCTTTGGAAATTTAAATAAATACGACTTCTTTGGTGGCACAAAGAGTATTTGATCTACATTCAAGCTATAACTGATGAACTCAAGTGCAAAAAACCTCATAAGTACAAAAACTGAAGTCTAAAAGGGGCAACTTTTGCTCCATATAATATGATTTCTAAATAATATTCAAATTGAAACCAAGCACCCACTTTGACATCTTTGCTGAGTTGAAGTATGGACTGAGCCTTTGGCAAGAAACAGGGTGAAGGAGAACTGTTCAAAATTGAATAAACAACTGATAGGAAAGAAGAGGAAAAATACATCAATCCTTGGCCATTACCAGTGTCTCTTATCACATCAGTCCAAAACACTACTGATTGCTTGTTTTTATTAAGGTCCACGATATGCAACCCTAAATGCATGAACCTTTCCACATGAGTATATAAAAAGGGATATGTGACAAGAGATGGAAATCTAAAACGAGTGAGAGCAAGATCTGATAATTGAGAATTTATCATTTTTTCCCAGAAAGAAGGTATGTCAAAAAATATATATGGGTTCATCATTAGACTGAACATTCCTAAGATGGCCTTAACCACAGTGTTGGTGTCTTCCTTTCCTAAGATTTTTTCCAGAATTTGTAGCATAGGTCTGACTTCTTCAACAAAAGTATCTAGAGGAAATTGAGGAGGTTCCATAGGCAATTTTTTTCCAATAGACATTAAAAAGAAACCGAGTTGAGCATAGTTAGAAGAATACAAGTCTTGCAATGTGGAAATCAAAGATTCGTCTGAGAATGTAGTGTGAGAATTTTCAACTGGGAAGCATAGGGCTTGCTAAAATAACAAAGTTGGCACTTGAAAGACATTTTCCCTTAATTTATTCATGAAGAAACATTTCTTTGGGTAAAGGGCACACGAAAATGCATTGTCATTCATGAAGAGTATGGCTAGGAGCTTGAGCATCAACACTCGGTGAAGGATGACTCCCTTCTATCCAAGCCTCTTCCGTTATCTCCTGACATTTTTGGTGAACCTGTCATCCATGATTTCGCATGTGTATCTTCATCCACGGATGCATCCATTGTTTATCACTCGCAGGACACATCAGATGTCTGTCCATTATCCGACAACAGAGATGATAAGTTATTCATTGAAAATCCACTTGATCTTTCATCTGCCTTTTCCAGAAACACAGAGGATGAGTTTGTTCGCTTTTCATCTACCCCTCTATTTGATTTATCAGATCATGAGGATGCCGATGAAATCATTGATTTTTCTGATCATGATTGTTGTGATCCATTTACTCCTATATTCAATTGCGATCACGTTTCTATCGCAGTTGATTTTTCAAAGCCACTAATTTATTATGATCTATCTGATGATGAAGTTGAAACACCCCAGAGTTTCGAGGCACTTTAGCCCGAGTTAATGGTTATGTCAGGCCCTCGCTATCATGAGGTTGGTTCACTTCCAATCAAGAAATTTTTCAATCACCCAAGGCTCCTCATCACTCATCTATATGCATTGAAGATAAATCTCACACACAGATCATGCTTTCTCCACTCAAACTACACAATCTCATCGCTCATGCATTGGAGGAATCTTACATTGCAAGCACATGTGCATAATGTAAATTTGTATTTTTTTCTTTCGTTTTCTTGCATGTCGCAGTCAAGAGTGTGTGTATGCTTCACAACTGCACACAATGTCGCACAACACCGCGGTAAGTCCAAAAACCACATGTCATGTACTTGCACTCACTTATGTCCAGTGGACACTTTTAAACATGAAGTGCATTTGTCTTCATAGTTATTTCTTTGTTTCTTGTTGGTTTGCACAACCGGGTTGCTCGCAGACCAAGCCTTCACCAACATGGGTCAACCAATGCACCAATGGCTGCATTAGAAATATCACTTCACATGATCAAGCCCATGCACTGTTAGCTTAGGAGTAGCAGTTGTGTTTGCTTTTAGTCAGTTTGCTTGCATGCTTGTTTGCTTACTTGCTTTGTTTGTTTGTTTGTTTTCTTACTTGTTTTCTTACTCACTTTTCTTTCACATTTACTTCTGCTTCTGCTTTGCTTTTTTGTTTGTTTGCTTGTTTTTGTTCGTAGGTTAGTTTCACATGAAACCATGTCTGGCTCTTGAAGCAAGATGGGTAAAGTACAAGAGGGCCTTGTGCAGCTATCGCTACTTGGTTATCTGTCATCTTGCCTCTATATGAGGAACTTGTTAATTTTATTCCATGATACGTCAATGGAAAATACGTAATATTTGAAGTGAACCTTGGTGAAAACACAATGCTTGCGTGCTAGCTAGTTTCACCTACTCTAATCAATCGTTTTTGGGTTAACCTTTGTCAACTCAGTCAAGTAAAGTAAGGTGAGGGAGAAAACATTAACAAGCGTGTCATAGGTATATAATAAACTACTTCTCTGAAGGAACAACCTCTTCTGTTCTCAATAAGTCGAGATCCCTCTTCCACCTCTAAAATGAATAAGTGCTATGCACAATTATGAAAAATGAAAAAAATGAGAAGTGAAAATGAAAAAAATAAAAAAAATGAATAAGGTGAAAGAAGAGAAAGACTTCCTGCATAGAAAGTTGATGCAAGTAACTCTGCTGGGGTACTGACCAGGTTCGTTGGCAACAGAGTGATGCTTGTGTTCCTGCGTGACTCCACCGGGGTACTATTGATCCAAATGGATCTGAGAATGCTCTCTAAGTCTTCATAAATTCTTTAAAAATCATGCCAAAGATTGAAATATTATAAGAAGATCAAAGTTATTACAAGAGGAACACCCTTAGCATGGTGGGAAAAAACTATCAGGGTGTGAGTGAAATGTATGAAGGCTTTCATGGTGATAATAAAAATTTACTAAACCCTTTTCCAATCGTTTTTTTCCAAAATGAGGTTTTCCGAGTAAGCCCCATTGTGCCTGAGTAATTTTTTTATATTAAATCTTGTTTTCTCTGTGGGGAATATTTTATTGTTCAATTATCGAAGACATATTGATTTTAAAGGATCAGTATTTGTCTATTGAGGGAGTAGTGAAGAAGTCCTCATCCATGATGGACGAATAATGGAATAACTTGGATAGAAAAGCCATCGCCACAATCTGTAAGTATTTTCCAAAGAACGTATATTTTAATGTTGTTGGAGAGAAGACAACAAAAAATTATGAAAAACGTGCATGATCTATATGAGAAGAACACGACATCGAACAAAGTCTTCTTAATGAAGAAGCTATACAATCTCAAGATGAAGGAAGGTGCTTCAGTGGGGGAGCATTTCCTTCTTGATTAAATAGGTTAGGCATGTCCTCGGAGATGCTTATGAGTTTGTTCTCTATGGGACGATTGGATGATGAAGGCTACTTAACAACCTTTGGGAAAGGTGGCTAGAAAATTACTAAAGGGTAATTGGTGTTGGCTAAAGGATCCAAGACAAGAACCTTGTATGCAATGAGGGAGACAATAAAGATATCAGATGCAATTCTTGTTGCAAAAGAAGAAAACTCAGTGGAGTTATGGCATAAGCGCTTGGGCCACATGAGTGAAATGGGCCTAAAAGTTCTTGTTGGTAAAAATATAGTTATAGGTTTGAAATCCTATGAACTTGATCTTTGTGAACATTGTATTTGCAGTAGGAAAAGAAGGGCTTCTTTTATGAGAGGTGGTCATGAAAGGAAAATAAAGTTGTTAGAATTAGTACACTCTGATGTGTTTGGGCCACTGAATCTGAAGTATTTAGGAGGAGCCTCATATTTTGTGACATTCATAGATGATGAATCCAAGAAGGTTTGGGCCTACCTTATGAAAATTAAAGGTGATGTATTTGAGATATTTTAGAAATTTCATGTTGTTGTTAAAAGGGAGACTAATAAATTTCTCAAACATTTGAGAACTGATAATGGTGGGGAGTATTGCTATAATGCATTCAAGAATTATTGTAATAGGTTTGGCATTAAACATGAGAATATTGTGCCTGGTACTCCACAGCAAAATGGTACTACAGAAAGGATGAATCACACTATTATGGAGAAGGTGAGGAGTATGTTGTCAAATTCCAAATTGGAAAAGCATTTTTGGGCATAAGAAGTAAGGACAACTTGTTACCTCATCAATCACTCATCTTCTACAATCCTAAATGATGGTATTTGTGAAGAAGTTTGGACATGTAAAAATGTAGATTCTTCTCACCTGTTATTACCACCTGACCATAGATTGCAATGAACCAAATATTTCTTTTAGCCAATCACCCCCGTGCCATATTCCAAGCATGAATGTGGGACTCACAACAAAACTCACCAAGGCTTCCTTAGGATTTATCGTGTATCCTGCCAAGGGATTCCTAGGTCCAAACAATAAACATACATTACAAGATTTACTGCAATCCCACCATATACCAGTCAAGGGATCAGTAGGCCTAAACAAGCATGGATGCCTCTAGATCTCTCCACCTAAATCATGTGGATTTTGCCATCTCTACCCTCTAGGCTTTACCATGTATCCTACCATTACTCGTCAAGGGATTGCTAGACCCAAAGAAAGCATTCACAATTAGGCTTTATCGTGTATCCCACCATTACCGTTTAAGGGATTCCTAGGCCTTTTGATTTCCTAAGACCACCCCACTCAATTTCGAAACCATTCGAAAATCTAGCTCAGCCACGTAAGAAAAACCCCATCATACCATGATTATCTAGAAATGGCAAGGCAATGTTGAAAACCACTGTCACACCTAGAAAAACCCATTCCCATGACAACAAGAGAACCAAGAACACACATGCATGTACCATGCATGCTAGAACTAGCAAGAAAATCATAAATGCAACTCGATACATGCAAGTAATCCCACTACAGCCGCTTGATCTTGCTCTTCCTTGCTTGATCTTTGCTTCCATATGCTTTCTTTCTCTTCATTTTCCTTCCTTTCTCCAATGCTAGAGTTCTCCAAGAATACTCTAAGTGTATGAGAGAATGAGTGAATAAAGAGAATAGGGAGATAGCTCTAAAACTAAGCTGACAAAAAGGTTGTGAATTGATCCTCAAAATCCTTTTTATTAATGAGGCCTCTATTTTCTTCAATTTCCATTATTTTTCCTTCATTTTCCTCCTCACATGCAATATGTGACATATTACCTTCCTTTTCTCTTATTTTCCATTATTTTCATAAATAAAATGTCAATTAATGCCTCTTTCCTTTCCGAATACTTTTCCAATTTCCTTAGCCATAATAAACCAAATGAACACCTAGACTAGCATGTTTTTTCCAACATTCATCTTGGAATACGTGTTCTTGTTAGCCTCACTCTCTTAAAAATCAATAATAAATCCAAATATTAAATTAAATAAATAAAATCATGAGAATTCCTCAAACTAAGGATTCTAGTTTGGATGAGAGATTATCTCCAACTAGCTCTCCTAAATTAGTGTGTAAGTTGTTAAATTGTCTCAACCAAGTGAGTCTAAGATAGACGCACTATCTTAAGACCACTTGCTCATGTATTTAAATGTATTCTTAAATTATTTGAATAAAAATACATATATACATGAGCACAAGAGACCACATGATGGCTCTCTGCATTTTCCTCCAGTTTGTCTTTTGTGTGTTGTTGGTTTGATTATTGTGTGTGTTTAATATGGCTGAGTGGTTTCAACATGTGGTATTGCAGCGAATGGAGATCTTGGATTTAAAGTTGAAACATTGTGGAACTATTGCGTAAGGACCACGTGTGAAGATGCAGAGATGGATGCCACGGATTAATTGATTGATTGAAAAAGTAGCAACATCACATCAAAGGGCAAGCAAATATGGTCTCTGCACTTATCAAGTCTACCCCATTTTTTTTCAAATCGACCCGGACAGGACTCAGCCTCGGGACTTCCAAGTTAGACCAATCTCCATTTTCCTGCGGGGTTCTTGATCGGGGTGGTGCACAGATCACGTGGAATTTGAATGGCAGGTGGTGGCTCAGTTTTCTCTTAAGAAACCACAACATTCTCTATAGAAACTGGCCACTGAATGCTCACACCGACAGCCAAATGCACGATCTACATCCCTTGAGCGGCAGGGAGGTGTAAACTCCCTGGGGTCTATTGGTGAATAAAAGGGCCGAGGCCATTTTGAAGGCACTGATTATGGCGATCGAGCTGGAGAGTCACCATAACTTGAGCATTGTGAAGTGCCCTTGGTGAAGCCATTGATGAGCCCCATAAATGAGTAATTATATGGGCTCAATTTTCCTCCTAACTTAGCTTAATCCACCATTCTCATTATTTTATTGCATGTTTTTTATTATATTTATGCTAATAGAGTGAGTTGGGTTGGTCATTATGCCTTGAAGTCTAATGTGTGCTTAATGCATATTTTTGGTCAATTTTAGAGACAAAGTCAAAGATTTAATGAACATTTGGTAGCAAATATTCGAAGTAGACAAGGGAGAGGATTAATAGGAGGGTGTCCCCCTCATTTCTGACTCCCTACTTCAAATTCTCCTTCAGAAAGCTCAGAGCACAAGCAGCGACATCAATGCAGCAAAGAGGCAGCCGAGCAAGTGGAAGATAACTACTGTCTATCTCAAGTTTGGAAGCCAAGCCTCCTTGATTTTAAGGGAGCTGTTGGGAGCTCCAGTTTTATAAGTAGAGAGGCCTAGGGCCTTATTAGGTTGTTGGATGTTAGTCAAATTTTCGCACTCTTTTTGCAGCTTTGCTCTGCTCCACTTCGAGCTTACTTTTGTAGATAGTTTCATGTAATCTTACTCTTATTTTGATAATGAAGATGAGATTGTTTTTGAGCTAGCACTGAGTTACATCAGAGGGCTAAAGCTCTTGGGTTAGGTCCCAATCCAAGCAGCCAAGCACCTCTTGTTTTGTATTATATGTTTTGTTTCAGTTTATGAATTCATTGTTGTTAGATAGAGTTATTTCTTGGTTAAGGATAGGTTACTTTTGGTGATTTAAAAGGTTGTTCCCATTTCAGTTTGTTGTAGTAGGTTTAATATTGATAAGGAAAAAGATACAAAAAGGCCATCAACAGAGCCTTGGCTTCCTTTCCTCCCTTTGGGACTATGAACTGAGGCCAAGACCCTCTTCCTGCCACAAAAAAACAGAGATTTGCCTTTGCCATAGGATTTCTAGTGTTGCATCTTGTTAGAAGGTTCATGCTTTGATGTAAATCTATTTCACCATGCTCATTTCTATCTTTGTAATAAATTCCCTTCCATGTTTTCTTTCCGTATAGCATTGTTCAGCATTTACTTTCCTAGATTAGAATTTAGACTAGCTTGATGAACAGTTCTGTTTTTTTAGTGTAGCTAGTTTCTTTGCTTGTTTAGTCTCAGTGTTTGATTTTTAGTTCTCTTGCAGTACATCTCTGTTCACAAGAAGTCAACCAATCAGCCCTCATCATCTCTCTTTGATCCATGTTGCACAGGTGATCCAAAGTCCCTCACAAATCTACCTTAATTTTCTGCACTTTTCTCATGAACTGTCCTCTCTTTCCTTGAACAAGTCCAACCATCTTTCTCTTCCCAAATATTCCTTGATGAACCTTAGACACCTTAACACATCCTCCTATCCATAAGCTACCCTTTCCAACCCTTTTCCTACCTTCAAAACCTCTAAAACAACTCTCAGCATCCTCTTGTAGACCTCCTGTAGATCCCCTGCGGCCTCCTGTAGATTTTCCTGTAGGCGTCTTTTTAAAGTCCGATTGCAGGGAAAGCCTCTAGAATTCCACTTGGGACCTCCTAGGACCCCTCCACACCTCTTACACCTCTGCAAACTCTAAAGTCGCCCTCCATCGCCACCTAATCACTGCCACATTCACAAATAAATAAATTACATGCATGGCAATTTCACTTAAAAATACATAAAAATACAAAAAGATGTTTTTTTCTAATTTCCTTATATAAATAGCTTGAGTAGATGTTTTTTACTTCCTAAGTAGGTAATGGCATTCATTTTATGGTTTTTCATCTCTCTTTCT
>APFE031173679.1:0-15898 GCA_000404065.3 Pinus taeda | reverse complement strand
TTCTGTGAAAATTGTGTATATGGGAAGCAGAATTGGGTGAGTTTCCCCTCTGGTGGTAAGAGGAAGAAACAAATATTAGAGCTTGTGCACAGTGATGTGTTTGGACCTGTGAAAGTCCATCACTGGGTAAGTCTGTGTACTATGTATCATTTATAGATGACTTCTCAAGGAATACATGGATATATTTCCTTAAGAAGAAATCTGAAGTCTTTGACAGGTTTAAAGAATATAAGGCTCTGGTGGAAAATCAGACAGAGAAGAAGATAAAGGTGCTGAGGACAGATAATGGTGGAGAATTCTGCAGCAAGGAATTTGAAGAATTCTGTAAGAAGTGTGGTATAGCACGGCAGAAGACTACTCCATATACACCTCAGCAAAATGCAGTCGCAGAAAGAATGAACAAGACGTTGATGGAAAGGGCAAGAAGCATGCTCAGTGGTGCCCGGTTAGGACAGGAATTCTGGGCAGAGGCGGTGGATACTGCATGTTACTTGGTCAACAGGTCACCTTCATCAGCGTTGGAGGATAAGACTCCACAAGAAGTATGGACTGGTAAGAAACCCTCTCTTTCACATCTGAGGGTATTTGATGTGATGCATATGTACATGTTCCAAAGGAGAAACGAACCAAGTTGGATAGTAAATCTGAAAAGTGCATCTTTATTGGGTATAAGGATGGTTTAAAGGGTTATAAGCTTTGGAACCTAGTCACAAGGGAGGTTGTGTATAGCCAAGATGTGGTGTTCAGAGAGGTAAAGGATGTTATTAAAGATGAAGTCCAACCAAAGGAACCTGAGAAGATAGAGTTTGAACTAAAGGAGGAAGAATCAGACTCTGGAGCAGAGGAGGAATCAGAAGATGAAGAGCCACAAACTCCGGCTGTGAGAAGATCAGCTCGAGAAAGAAGGCAGCCAGAAAGGTATAGTCCATCTGCTTTCTGTTCAAACTTTGCTTTGTCCGTTACTGATGATGATCCCAGAACTGTGAAGGAAGCAGTGGATTCAGAGGATGGAAAACTCTAGAAAGAGGCCATGGTTGATGAAATGGCATCTTTGCACAAAAATGAGGCTTGGGATCTGGTGGAGTTGTCGGCTGGAAGGAAACCATTGGCAGCAAATGGGTGTTCAAGAAAAAGACAAATGCAGAAGGGAAGGTGGAGAAATACAAAGCTCGGTTGGTAGCAAAAGGTTATTCCCAGGTGCCGGGAATTGATTTTGGTGATATTTTTTCTCCTGTTGCCAAGTAACTTCTATTAGATTACTTTTATCTGTTGCTGCTACTTTTGATTTTGAGGTAGAACAGATGGATGTGAAGACAACATTTCTTCACGGGGATTTGGAAGAGGAAATCTACATGAACAACCTGAAGGGTTTCGGTGAAGGAAAGAAAGAACTAGTATGCAAGTTTAAAGAAGTCTTGTAGGGTTATAACATCACCAAGGATGTGTTATCAAGAATTGATACATTATACGGGACTTGGCTTCACCAGAAGCAAAGCTGATCACTGTGTGTATTTTAAATTAATTGGTGACCGTGTTATTTATCTGGTCTTGTATGTGGATGATATGTTGCTGGTTGGAAATGACAAAAGAAATTATCCAGGATTTGAAGACCCAATTGTCCTCCAAATTCGACATGAAAGATCTCGGTGCTGCAAACTATATTTTGGGCATGGAAATTAAAAGAGATCGGGCGAAGAGGAAGCTCTGGTCAAACCAGAGGAAATATGTCAAGACAATATTGCAGAGGTTTAATATGCAGGATAGTAAACCGGTGAAGGTTCCTATTCCTGTAGGTGTGAGGTTATCTGCTGAACAGTGTCCCAAGACACAAGAAGAGGAAGAGGACATGTCCCGTGTTCCATATGCAAGTGCAGTCGGTAGCTTGATGTATGCCATGGTCTGTACTAGACCAGACATTGCACATGCAGTGGGAGTATTGAGCAGGTTTATGTCAAAACCAGGGAAGGAGCACTGGACAGCAGTGAAGCGGGTTTTCAGGTATTTGCGTGGCACTAGTGATTATGGTTTGTGCTACCAAGGAAGACCAGGATGGACAGAGTGTTGGATATCCGTGGCTTTGTTGATGCAGACTGGGCTGGAGATCTGGATCAGAGAAGATCTACAAGTGGGTATGTGTTTAACCTATTTGGAGGTGCAGTCAGTTGGATGAGTAAGAAACAATCTGTAGTGGCACTATCAACTACCGAGGCAGAATACATGGCAGCCACTCATGCAAGCAAGGAAGAGTTTGGTTGCAGAGATTGTGTTCAAGTATGGGGTTAGTACAGGGAGTTATAAGGATAGACTGTGACAGCCAAAGTGCAATTTTCTTGGCAAAGAACCCTGCTTATCATTCAAAGACAAAGCACATTGATGTTCAGTATCACTTTGTGAGGGATATGATAGAAGACAAAAAGGTGTTGCTGGTAAAGGTGGACACTTTGAAGAATACTACAGATGCATTGACAAAATCTGTGAGCTCTGAGAAGTTCTCTTTGTGTCGAGAAACAATGGGCATTTCAGGGCTGGAAAAATGACTAAGCTCTCCTGTGGCCCCTGTGGAAAGAAAACAACAAGTGGGAGATTGTTAGGTTGTGTTATATTCTTTCCACGACTAACCTACGTAGTGAATCGGGGGGTTAGAGGGGGGGCGGAGCTCCCCCTTCGTTGTGTCGATTGCGCAACGGGGGGGTCACAGGGGGCGGCAGCCCCCCTTATCCGGGGGGTTTGATGGGGGTGGGTAGCCCCCCTCTACGGGGTTCGGGGCAGCGTCCCGAGAAAAATCTTTTTGGACCCTATATTAGGTTGGGCGAACCTACTAATGGTTTTCGGTCCATGGTTTTGGACGCGATGGTTTTCGGTCCATGGTATTGGATGCTTCGGCATGTATAAATATGTATTGTAACATTGAAAGGAATATAATGAAAAATCAAACTGGTAGTCTCGGCTTTGAGATCCAGTGGGAAATCTCTGTGTATATGTGCTTTATGTGTTATGCTCTCGCATTTTTATTTTTCCTGTGATTTAGAATTCGTATGCAGGTAATTTCTGTACGGGGTTAAAACCTACATTCTCGTGGTTGAATTCTTAATTGCTCAGTCATCCACCAAGGATTGTTTGGCCTAAAGAAATTCTTAAGTGCTCCTTTAGGTTGGGTAAAACCTAATTCCCCATTTTCATCCACCTTTTATTTTTAAAATTTTCATCTCAAACCCAAGGGTTATGAATGCTCCTACCCAAGATCAGTGGAAATGCGTCTCAACAAAGGACAATGTAAATGGTATTTCCCCCAACCTCGATCCCAAAACCACTCTCAAAATTAGCAACGTCTTAGAATAGATTTTACCAAACTTAAAGACCCAACATGTGCACTACGTGCCCATGAAGAATGTTCAAAGAAAATCTATGTGAATGATTTTGATACCACATATATTTTAACTTTGTTGATAGCCTGATCATAATAAATAAATTAAAGGACATAATTTACATTCACGTGATGTTTTGATGTTATGGTTGTGATCAAAATTCAGCATGTTGTTTCTTTTCTTATGACATTTAAAGGGGAAAATGAAATGCATTGCATTTAAATCTATAATGTGTGTTTTTATTTCTTGGTGAATTCTTAAGTCTGAATTTCATAGTCATATTTGATTATCAAATAATAGTTAATATATTGTTCGTTTATTATTTGTAATGCCATCTTACATAAATTGATAATGGTTCAAAGAATGAAATACAATCAATTTCGTGAGAATGCCGAGCACAAACTCTATTACTAGGAATTAGATGATTGAAATTTAAACTAAAATTTGAACTCTCCCACTAGTCATACAATAAATAGAACCCATTTAGATGTTCCCAGGCTCTGCATCACAAGACACTGTGATGTGGCTCTAGGAAGACAACAAGTCAATTGATGGTTGAGTGAAATTTGGATACAATTGAATTGCGTTAGAAATGGTTAGGAATACAAATATCCCAATGATCTTAGTAATTGAGATTCAACCTTCTATAACTCATTTGGGTGCCACATTTTTTTTGTGCCTATAGATAGAGCATGATGCAAGCCTATGTAAGTAAACGAGAGACTCATAATTGTTAAATATTGGGTGATGTAATGGAAGCATTGGTCTTAGATGTGGACTAAGGTCAACATTCATTGTAATCTAGAGAAATAGTTGGTGGAGAATATAAGAGTGGTGAAGCTCAAGGATAGGAAAGTTCTCTTGGTTAAGGGTTTTCAAGATAATCTATGTGTATTCTATTGTGTTTTCCATTTTCTATTTTTTGTCTTAATTTTGTTCTATGAAACTTTATGGTAACTAAATCATTCAGTTTATTTTAACACTTGAGTTGACAAAGTTTTTTGTATTAGAGCTTAGTTAATAGAGTTTGTGGCCTCAATAATATCAACCTAGTCCAAATTCACATTCCTAATGGAAATAACAAGTATGTAGCAACAAATATAATATATTAATCTTGCATACATAATATACAAGTTATGGTGTAAAAAAAACTAAAGCAATTCATGAAGATAAAAATGAATTGATCATGAAATGTCACATGCAATGTACATGATAGAGTGGGCATTAAGTCAACTCCAAATTTTCAATAAAGAGAAAAGTTTGTACAACATAACACCTTTATAATACTCTTATATATCAACCATGATTTGAATGACTACACTGCTTACAATCATAAATAAAAATATAAATAATAATATAGGCCAAAGGCATATAAAGTGTTTTGCATCTCATTTCTTGTATCTAGAATATTCTAGTGTATGTATGACTAATATGACCCTAGGTTGACATATATGGGGTTAAACTTATATGTAATGGGGGGGATTTAATAAATGAATCACATCTTCAATGAATGAGAATATTTTTGATAGGTCAATGTAGTCATTATTGAGACATGAGTATATGATTTGGATATGTGAATGCATTGAGATTATTTGGAGAAGGTTATCCTATTCTATATGGAGTTATTGTTTAATTCATCTATATTATTTATTTGTTATTGTACTCCATGTTTACAACTTTTGTACCTTGTGTGAACTGTAGTTTTTTTATCCTATCTTAAGTGTTTGATACTTGGAATTTGGTATCAAAGCAAACAATCCGTGGGTTTTTCTTATTCAAACATACTATTTTACCTTTTTTGCTCCATCCTTCTCTTATTTAGCTTCAATAATATATTTTTCCAATGTGTATCGAAATAACAAGTACACGAGGTCAAAACTTTATATTCTAGTCCACTATAAATTTACTATTTCAAATTATGGAAGCTAGGGTTTTTTACTAGTCCTAGAACTAGTCACAAACAAATGTTCTCAATAAAATAGTTATATCTAAATCTAGTTAAATTCAAATTGAGTTCCATAATATGAATTGGAATGAATTCAAACCAGTGTGTTTCAAGCTCAAATTTTAGACCTAGAAGTGAAGGATTATGATATGATGGTCCATATAAGATTGCTTTCCTAAAATAAATAATAATAAAAGGCAACAAGTTCTTGTAATCAGAGCATAACCTTCTCTTCTAGGGGAAAAAATAGTGATAACAATGGTAGTCCAAACATACCATATCAAAGTACATTTTATAAAAATTACAGACTTGCTAGAGTTATAATAAGTTAATCGTAAAGTGGCAAAACAATCTCCAAATTAGGGTCTTGAGAGGTAAGGTAAATTAAATTTGGCATAATTTTTTATTGGATTCCCTGATTTAGGTGATTCAAAAGTACTTGGAAGGAGAAAAGATCCTATATAGAGAAAATGATAATACATATTTGCGAGCATTATTTTTTAATATAGTGACATGGGAACTCGAGCCTTTGATTTGGATCCCAAGTAAGAACTAGTGGAAATACCTCACATATATGAGAAGAAGATAGGGTTTATCCTAAGGAATGATTGAGAATTGAAAAAGAAAGTGATATAATTCTTATTGTTGCAAGTTTATTTATTGATAATGAATATTTTAAGTGGTGGAAAAAACATAACTAAGATATTAGGCTCCACACCACATGTGAAGTACTTGAAGAGTTCTCAAATAAATGGACAAGTAACATATGAGTTAAATATATGAATTTATTGGAGTTATTTGAAGGAGGTTCTGCTATTCTTGAGTTATGTGTAACTCGTCTTTTTTATCACTTTTGTAGTTGACTCCATGTTCACATATTGTATATAATATATTTGTAAAGTTGTTTTTATAAATTATGTTAAATAATGAAAATGATATAATTCGTTGATTGGAAAATCTTTATTTAGATGGTGAAGCTTCTATGTTGTGGAAAATTCTTGATCAATATATCATATTACACTCCAAATTAGAAGAATTTGAAAAATATTCTCAAAATAATTGATCAAGGACTAAAAAATGGAGGTAATGAATAAAATTCAAGATTAATTAAAAGAAGTAAATAAAGATATAAAGAAGAAGCTTGCTAATCTATCCAAAATAAGTCTCCTTAATGAAGCATCATTAAAGAGGTTAAAAATTTAAATAGGAAAATAGTAGCAAATGAAAGTGAGAAAACAATGAATCAAGTGAGGAATTGAAAAAAAAAGAAAAGAAAAAGGAAAAAAACAAAAAAGATGAAGAAATGCAAACATTTTGTATGTATAATCAAAACCTAGTTAACAATGTTAAGAATATGAATAAGCATATTTAAACTCCCAAACCAAAAACAAGGAAGAATACACTACTAGAATAATTGAAGAGAATTATAGAAAAATATTTGAAAAGGAAATTTACAAGAAAGATGAATAATCCCTAAATATTGATGAGGTAAAATAACAAAAGACATTATAGAATTGAAGACGGTCATAAGATTTTGTTAAATGATATCACATTATACCTTCAAAAACAAGAGGAAAAGATTCAAGAAGGTCGCTTGAAAATACTTGAAAAAATTGGTCTTTAGCTTGAGGATGTATGTGTCAAACATAACTGACACGACGCTATCTCAAAGGCCAAAATAATTAAAGACCAAGCATAAAGCAAGGTTATGGCATTGTCTCTGAAACCATGACTATTGATTTGGGTGTGAAAAATGAGGGAAAACCATGAAAGGTGAAACCATATTGACACCCTCATCACCATGAAAGTTTCTAAGAAAGACAAGAAGATCAACATCCACATTACTGAGGAAGAAGATGGAATAATTAACAATATCCATGGAACAAGTTAGCAAAAAACTTGTCTTGATAATATATTATCAAAGACCAATGGATACAATTTGAAGAAGTCGCAACAAAAACATGCGGAATCAATGGAAAGAAAATTTTGCAGCGACCAACCATCAAGAATTAAGAGTTAAAATAATTGAATTTGGATGGATCAATATTCACAAGAACCAATAAAAGTGTAATAATATAAGGAAGTCCTATTACTTAGTTTCATTACAAGAAAAATGCTTAACTACAAACTTGGAAGAGAAAACATTTTTGAAAGAGTGTACTATGATATAACCCCAAAGAGGGATATATGAAGCGTTTAAGGCATATTTAATGTGGTAAATTCATATCTAATAGGGGCTAACTTAATAAATGCTTCACATGTGCAATGAGTAAGAATAAGTATATATAGAGGTAAACAGACTTATTATTGATACATGAAGATATGATTAATATATACTATTATGCTTATTTCGCAGATGTTCTCCCATTCTATAATGACTTATTGTGTAACTCATCTCTATAATCTCTTTTGATGTTGTGCTCCACGATCACATTTTATGTTCATTATCTATACCTTAGTTTATCTTATTCTAAAGATGTATAACATAGCAAAAAATGTAAAGAAAACCAAAAGATGGAGAAAAAGAACAAGAAAAAAGATTTGTTATAATAATTGAGCTTTCTATGTAACCATTTGTTGAGTCGTCCACCCACCTCAACATGTGAGTATGTTGAGTGGTCCGCTCACATCAACATGTTAGGATGTTGTACTATTGAAAAGTACAACTAAAATATAAATGTGTTTGTAACACATATATTAATTTATCAATTTTATATGTAGTAAAATTGACTATTACTTTATGTATGATTATTATATACCATTAATACAATAACCAAAATAATACATCTATATTTAAATCATCTTTAAGATTTAATGTATAATAAATTTGGTCATCAAATATTTAAAAATAAATAGATAATTTTGGACATCTCTACACTCACCAATCACAAGTTATTATTAATGTGAACTTACAAACCATTGATCTTAACTTCGATTAATTTATTAAAAATAAAAATAAAAAATTAATCTACATGACATGACATAATTAGCTGTCTCTAATACAATCACAAGTTATTATTAATATGAACCTACAAACTATTGATCTTAACTTCAATTAATTTATTAAAAATAAGAATAAAAAATTAATCTACATGATATGACATAATTAGCTGTCTCTGATACGAAAATGTGTGTTGCAAAACTGAAGGTGAACAAAGAATCGAATATTGTAAAATTATTATAAAGCACGTTGCTGTGAATATTGTAATCACTGCACCTCTAGTTCCATTCATTGCATGGCAATGTCATAATCCATTATCTTTTCCATCATGATGATAATGACCCAAACTCTATGGCAATGTGATAATCCATGATGTTTTTCATCATGATGATCATGACCCCAACTTTTTCTTTTCAAATTCTAATCTTTTAGATAGTGACCAATAAAGACTAATAGTACAATTGATAAATAAAATATTAATAATTATTTGCTGGTTCGAGTTTCTCCTCTCCTTCAATATACCTAACCGTTGTATTTTGGAAAGTCCTATCGACGGTCGGTTCACGCAATCGAGGAGCATGTGGAGTTTGACACTAAATCTTGAGCACCAATGGTAATTGTTCCTTTTTTCCATCAAAGCAGCAAAAATGTTGATTTTATTTATGTAGTACATGTGGATCTGTAAAGATGCAATATAAAT
Organism: Pinus taeda; assembly: GCA_000404065.3. Taxonomy (NCBI): domain Eukaryota; kingdom Viridiplantae; phylum Streptophyta; class Pinopsida; order Pinales; family Pinaceae; genus Pinus; species Pinus taeda. Next base: position 6,947 of record APFE031173679.1, on the reverse strand, counting down.
TTAAGAAATATACCAGAAATATAATCTAGGTCTATATCAGAGTAAAACTTAATCCAAAACAAAGGTATAGGTAAAGTTCATTATCAATAACAGTTCATGAAAGTGACCTAGCAGCAAGAGAAAAACATGTTCCCAAAATCCCAGTTGTAAAAACCAGCATAGTGATGAAAAGCAAAAGAAAGACAGTGAAATCAGTGCCTAGTGAATATAAAAGCCCTCCAATGGTTCTAGGAGTCCAAGCTTAAATAAAGCATCAACAACCTTATTGTGTGCTTGTGTAAGTGTTGATAAGTAAACCCATGTAGAGAATCCCAAAGACATTTGATAGGGTGCAGCCAGCCCTGTAGATATGGATGAAAAATGTGTGAAGATCCCAAAACATGATTGATAATAACTTAAGAATCTATATATTGATACGTTGAATCTGATTGATGATAGCCTGGGAATCTCCGTCTATATTGAATGGTTGGATCTCCAAATAATCCACTAACTATAGCAAACCCCAAAGTGCCATAGCCTTCATATTAGTCCCATCTCAACAGCTCCAGTATATCATGTACTGTGCGCAGTGATCTATGCAAAATCCAAATCCCACGCTCCACATCTACCACTCAGCGCCGTCAAATAAACCATGCCAGATCTGTTGTGCCTTGAACTCTTTCTGTCCTTTGCCAAGAAGGCACCAATAATGCAAAATATCGCGTGTACTCGCTTCTATTGCCCTCCATGACCACACGCTTTCTCAAGAAGGCACCAATAGTGCAAAATATCGCGTGTACACGCTTTTATTGCCTTCCGTGACCATACGCTTTCTCAGTTCCTGGTGCACCTCAAGTGACTCGTAAGGGAGACAACAGTACAGTATTTTCTCCTTATTTATCATCATATCACGCTCTTAAATCCTGACTTAAATCACATAGTCCGACAAAGATGCGAAACAAAACACTAATTGCTGTGCTTATTGGGAAGGATTTCACTGCAGATGTCCACCTGAGATCCTCTATGGACAAAAGTGACCCCTCTGCCTTTGGTTGAGGGACCCCCAAAGAAAAGTTTGCACAGGAAAGTTGACTGTTTACGGGTCTTTAATGTCAATGAAGTTGCGCTGCAACACACAAAGTTAAACCCGTGGTTTGTTTTCGGATTTAGGTAAAACTTGTGATGATAACGAAATTGTTTAATTTCGCTTGGCCTAAGAACAAACTTTGGTGCAAAAATTCATGTCGTAGCATATCTGTTACACTTTTTGAAGTTTTTCTTTAAAAATAATGATAAACACCCTTCTAACCTTCTAGATATAAAATTAACCTATTATTACTCCTTTTCAAATCTGCGATTACACTGTGATGTGGGTATAATTATTATTACTCCTTTTCAAATCTGCGAGTACACTTTGATGTCGGTATAATTATTTTCATTAGGTTTAAAGTTAGAGATAAAGTAGTTAGGTGGATGGCTTTTTTTCTTTATTTAAATTAATTTTTTTATATTATAATATAATTAATAAAGTTAAAAGGTTAGATATTTTAAATTAGAGATATATTCTAATGTATTTTAAATTATTGGATATAATTTGAGTTACAGTGATAATAGTAATTCCAAGTGTAGTGTACCATAATGAGTTATCTATTTTCATGGTTTTATATATATAATATATACATAATTAGAATAATTATTTCTATAGGCATCCTCTACTCAACATTTGCACATTAATACTTTTGTTAATTGCAAATTTTGATAAAATAACCTAGAATTAATGATGTTTGTATATGCTTTTCATCTCTTCTAAATCAATGGATTGAGTTTTTACAAATAATTTCATTGCATTTCTAAATCCATGTTTAAACCATATTTATATTTTCAAATTTATTAAATATAATTCTAAATTTACTATGTTACTTGTAAATTACCACTTATTAAAATTAATAACAAATAGAGAGGTTAAAGAAACATTTGTTGTTTTACTCGAGTACACCTTTCATGTACTAATGAAAGTATTGGATAGATGGATCAAACTATATGCCTATGAGTGAAATCAAATTACTTATAAACAAATTGTATGAGTATTAAATCTTGACCAATAACTTATTATACCATTTTGGACCATTCTTCAAACAAATATGAGGACAATGCATACAATTTTTTATATTAAAAAATTTAATTATAATAAATTGTTAGCTTATATGTCAACAAATATTAGGAAATCCTAAATATTTTATATATTTTTTATTTAATTTGAATTAATTTTTTAAAATTAAAGTTCATCCTAAAGAAATCTTTAAAATTAAGTTTTAGATCATAACTTGTTATCGAACACATCTGCTAATGTGACAAACAACAATGAATTTATCATAATGGTTAGCGTGTATCAAAGAATTGTTTGAACATGAAAGTTGCATATTTGTGTGCCTTTAATGTCAATGAAGTCGAGTTGGAACACACAAATGGATATGCCAAAATTGAACATTATAAGAGGATTTGATGAATTGCCTTAAACTTTTTTTTGTAAACGTAAGCCTTTATATTTCATTTCAAAGACATAGAGTACATAAGTAGCATTGCCTCAAAAGATGGCCAATTCAATCAATTGATGAACTAGACCTCCAAAAAACTACAACGCTAACTGATATAATCCCCATTTTACACAATAGAAAAGTGCCCAAAGTCCCTACAAGATACATAAGATTTAATACACCAGAAAAGACAAAATGAACCACACCTAGACATCCAATCTTCGGAGTACAACGCCATTTTTAGAGGGGACCAGAAAATAGACAATGCCAAGTGAACTAGGATCAACCAACCTACAGGAAGATGAGAATCAAATATCTTCTTCTAGTAGTCTAAACAAAACTCAAGAGCCAAAAGGATGCTTCATAACACTTCCACTGAAGATAAGAAAAACCCATTTCAATTAGAGAATTGTCAGCAAGTGTGCAACCCATTTCTACTTTTAAGGTCCAAAATTACACCATTAGCACAAATGCCGCAACATTGAGACCATACCATCTTATCTAAAAAACATTACTAACTCCATTGCTTTCACTGTGGTTGAGAAAACATAATACGAGCCAAAAACATAGAAGCTCAGCCATAACATCCCATGACACAGTGTCACAATGTCACCACTTGCTAATCAGTATTTGAAGAGATCAATGCAGGAGTTTCAACACTATTATCTGAAGGATCAATAAGACCTCTCAAGCCAGAATCAATCACAAAATAATTCTCCACTTGCACCAAATGAGAGTCGACATACATTGTGAAGCATTCTTTTGACATCCTCTATGGAGGAGAAAACATTATAGGTATACCCACTTATCCTAGAAGAGAAGACGTAGAAAGGTTATTGTTTGTTGGTTTGAAGCCAAAGAACTCATGAAGTACAACCTTCATTTCCAAAATTTACCAATATTTGGCATACATTTAGTTCCCACTCCCACCAATTCAAAATTAGAATAGTAGGGGCAATCCCCTACCTCCTTTCTTTCCAAAGCCATGATCTCCCTCTGCACCTCAAGGGGCACAAACTCAAACAAAATAGCAATTGAATCCTAAGAAAAGGGCCACACCCTTTGAAAACAAATATTACTCCTCCACCGCGTCAACTTCGCATTCTCTACCTTGGGGCCATGAGTACAACTATTGATAAACAATGAGGGCATCCACTAGAAAGACCTCTAAAAATGAAAGAGGATGAAGGACAATGAATACGACCCTAAATTCCTGATATATAAACTATAAGATCATCAACATAAAACCATTTGATAGGCCCAAATCCTAAAAGGTTGTCAAGCTCTCTACATTGTAATGATATAACCAAATAGGCCAACTTAAAATGCTCTTTGCAGATCGAACTATGCAACAAGAACTTAGAAAAAAAAGTAGTTCCCCATGACAAGTCAGAAAAAAGAGGAAACCATCCATAATTCTACAATTGCAAATGACTTAGGGATTGAAACGCCCAAAAGATAGAACCTAACAACACCCTTCCAAGAAACCAGTAATTAGTAGCCCAAACAACTTGAAATAGCCACCAGAACAACGTAAGAAACCTTTAGCAAATAATAACTAGGAAATTGATAAACAAACACACAAAGAACTATTAACTGTGATGAGATACAAAAAACAACAATGAAAAACTCACCCAAACAGAAGGCATTGCAATGAATATCAGAGGGGATACTATCAAACAGAGCCTCCTCTAAACACTAATAATACACTTCCAAGACACTATAGAGTGAAGGCCATAGTAAAAAAACAACATTAGAGGCCTTTGAAATGACCACAATACACCAATTAGCAAGAATACAAAACCATAAATGGAGGACGATGTAGAAGACTCGCCTCCTCACATACAATTCTTGAGTTGTCGTTTGTCTATCACCTTGAAACGACATTTAAAACCCCTAGTGACACACAACTTAGCACAAAACACATTAACTAAAATCTGCCACTCCCACCTGGTTTTAATACAGGTGTTACAGTGGCACTATCCCCAAATCTTTCTGTAATCACCATATGTACACCCCTATCAGGGAGATTAAATACCTTAATTTAAACCTATGGTTTATTTGGGTATTTATATAAAACTTTTGATGTAGCAAAATTTACTAATTTCACTTAGTATTTAAGTAAAACTTATTATAAAAGAAAAAAACAAAACAAAACAAAACAAAACAAAAAACACTATTTAATTTCACTTAGCTTAAGGACCATCTTTGATGTAAAAATTTATGGTAAATAGCCTTGCTACCTTTTAATGTCTCTTTTATAAGCATAAAATTAGCTATATCGATTTTTTTTAATATTTTTTTTTTTTTAATTTGTCATTACATTTTTACATAGGTGTAATTATTTTTATTGGGCTTAGGGTTTTTAAATTGGATGGTTAGATGAAATTATTTTTTTCCCTTACTTAAATTAAATTCCCAAAAATAACATATTCCTCTATTACAATAATTAATTTTGATGTAGGTGCAATTATTTTTATTAGGCTTAGGAGTTTCTAGATTGGATGGTGAGGTTAACTTATTGTTTTTATTTACTTAGATTAAATTCCCAAAAATAACATATTAGTCTATTATAATAATTAAAAAGATAACAAGTTTGAAATAAAGATGTACTTCAATATATTTTATAATATTTGTTATAACCTTAAGTCAAAGTAATAGTTAATAAATTTTGAGCTTATTGTAAATCACTTTAATAAATTAGCATACATTTATCTTGTCTAAAGAGTTATTAAAAGTAGAGATGTATCTAATTTCTTGATATGCAAACTTCTTTTAAAATACAAAACATTAAAAATGTTTGCACCTCCATACATTTAATCTATAGAATCTCTAAATTCAATCTCTTGGTATGCAAACTTCTTTTAGAATGCAAAACATGAAAAAGGGTTTCCACCTTGAGATATTTACTCTCTCTCTATATATATATATAGATGGACACACAACATATTCCAATTTTTATTGTTTAAACTACATTTTTGAATACATAAATAGATACTTGCAATTCCTATAAATATTTACTAGAATTTAGTCAAAATTAACCAAAACAAATATACCTAGCCCAAAATGTAAAATAGTGAAAGTATTGAAATGTTTAAATAAAAATTATTGATAAGAATTTGAAATTTTAATCACTTTATATGATATATATACATATATGCATATTTCAAATTGAAATATTTAATTTAATATGGACACGAATATATTTCATTTATAACCCAACTTGTTTAGATTAAAATATTATTCTTTTATTGATATATTTTTAAACACATGTCAATATTTTAAGTGAAATATTTTTTATGATCTCTTAATATTTTATTATATATTATTTCTTTGAATCCAAATTCACTTTTATTTATAAAAATTAATGAATTACACATTATTCGCTTTACTTGATTTTTTTACTTTTTAATTATTTCTTCTCAAATTGAATATTTTACTTATGGTCTTTACATATATAAGATGGTTTATTACTAAATATATTAGTTAGCATGAATATTCAAACACTTTTTATTTTTTTAGAAGAAAAAATCATAATTTTATTCAACGAGTAAATAAGAAACAAAATTACATTATTTAGATTCCATTAGGCATTTGATCATGTCAACCTTTCGCCTGATGCTCAATAAAAGAAAAAAAGATAAAAATTAAAAATAAAAATAAAAACATAATTTTTTCGAGGGCTATGTGTGATAATTATAATCACTTAATTTACCCTTTTTGCCTTTGTTTTTCTAAACTTTTTGCCAACCCTCATGGTTTGGATCAATTGTTACTATTGCCAATTGATTTCCATTTTATCCAGCACATGGACTTCTTTGTCTGAATCAAAACTCTCAGATACATGGGTTCTTTTCATACCCCCCAATCCCTTTTCAATGAGTGTATCCTCTTTATGTTTCTTTGGTGCTTTGGTTTATGCTAATTATATATGCTTCTGGATATAGGTCATAATTCCTCATTGGTCCGAGCTCCATCTACTTAGCTTCCATCTTGTGCATGAGAATCCATATTTGGAGTATTTCTCTTCTTCTTCATCCTCGTAATTTTCAGGTACATGTCATCCCTTTGGCTTATGGGTTGCTTCTTTTTTTCTTTTTTCTTTTCTGTGGGCATGTGGTCTACAAGTGTCCTTTATGTTAGAAAATTTAACATCTAAATGTTGTATTCTCATAATCTAGAACATGGGTCCACTAAATATTTTCATGTTTTAGATGAATACAATGAGGTAGACATTTACTAAGGTCTATCTTCACACAAATTCTGATGTATGTAAATATTGATTTTTCTATTCTGTTAATGCCCATTTTTTTCATTTTCTAGGAGTATTCCCAATATCTTCTAGGACTTAATAATGCCAAAAAAGACATAGACTAACATTATGGTGAACACCATGATTATAACATCAAATCCTAGGAACCATGGCCCTAATAA
>APFE031173677.1:0-14876 GCA_000404065.3 Pinus taeda | reverse complement strand
ATACAAGATCTACTTCTACAACAAACTTTGCGGAAGCTTAATCGAATATGAGCAAGATCAATTAGAACACATATAACTGAGAATGAGAAATCAATCACACATAACGCACATAACACAGAAGAAATAACCTGGGGAAAGCCTCAGCCTAAAACCCCAATCTTCGTATTATCATACAAGTGGAAATATGTTCATGTTACAAAAAGAATTAGCTCACAAGCTATCCTGCTCTCTTTGCAATCAAACAATACAACTCATAGACTGAATAGACACTAGATATGCCTTCCCTCAACCCTCCAAGCCTCTTATTTCCTTGCACAGTTTTTCTTGGGGTCCAATGATGTCACATGTGTGAATTGGCCTCATCACACTCACTAAACTGAAGTAACTGCGCAATCTCCAAGGAATGAATTCCTTCTGCATGCATGAGTTATTTATGAGAGAATATTCAATTATCTGAAGTGTAGTAGTTACATGCATGCATGCATTAACTAACCAAACTCACAATTAATTCAACAAACTATTTGAATTAATCTGACTAGACTTGACTCAGTTAGTTGAGCCAACTAATTACAACTCAATATTACAACTCATTCTTATCTCTTTAACTGATGGATAAATTCCTCAATCAATGCATGTCCCCACATAGACTTCATGTCTGATTTTCTACATTTAATTAACTCAAGATGAACTAATTAATTATTTTATAAACAACTGCTAATATCAAATTCGAATTTTTGCTTCTCTATTTTAGTTCAGGGACTAACTAAAATAGGAAGATATCCCAAAATGCTATTTATAGCAGTACTAAATTTAACACTTCTATATTTAGCATTTCTTGTTGCTATTATCAACATTCCCTCTCAACAAGAAAGGGATTATTAGTAACCCCAATCTTGTTTCTATGGAACTCGAACTTGCATTTTGACAATGCCTTTGTCAAAATATCTACATCCCGTTCCTTGGTCGAAACATACAACAACAACATGATCCTCTTGACCACACAGTCTTGAAGATGGTGATACCGGATATCAATGTGCTTGGACCTGTCATGAAAAATTGGATTCTTAGAGAGTTTGATACAACTCTGATTATTGCGGTAGATCACGGTTGGATCCATCCTCTGACCAAAAAATCCCACTAGAATCTTTTGCATCCAAATGGCCTCACATGCAGCCTGACTAACAACCATGTATTTAGCCTCTGCTGAGCTAAGTACAACTGACCTTTGTTTCCTGCTGTACCAGGAAACTGCAGTTGAACCAAGGTTGAAGATTCCTCCAGAAGTGCTCTTCCGGTCTGATGGACTCCCTGCCCAATCCGCATCTGTGAAGCCCTGAAGCTTCACTTCCTATGTCTGTCTATACCACAATCCGAACTGAGATGTGCCTCTGAGGTATCTCAGCACATGCTTCATTGCCTTACAAAATAGCTTGGTACGATGAACCATAGCTTGACTTAGTTGGTTCACCGCAAAGCATAAGTCGGATCGTATGTTCACCAGATACATAAGTGAACCCACCAGCTGCCGATAAACAATAGTAGCTACTACCTCACCTGAAGTAGCATCCTCTTTCCTCCAGTTCCCAGCTAGAGGAATCTGCATGGGATTGCACTTCTCCATGTGAAAGCGCTTGAGTATCTCATTGGCATACTTGCCTTGAGACACAAATACTTCACCATCTTTCTGTCACACCTCCATGCCTAGAAAGTAGTGCATAAGACTCATGTCTTTCATTTCGAACTCTCATGCAAGATCCTCCTTGCAAGACTAGATCAGCTGATTATCACCTGTCAAAATCTGATCATCAACATAAAGAAAAACGATCAATGGTTTACCTTCTACCATGATGTGGTAAAGGTTCACATCTGCTTCACTCTTGGTGAAGCCTAACCTGGTAAAATATCTGTCGATCTTGGTGTACCAAGCACGGGGTGCTTGCTTCAGCCCATAGAAAGCCCTCTTGAGTCGGCACACATGCGACTCATGATCGAAGGTCTCAAAACCCTCTGGCTGCTCAATGTACACCTCCTCCTCAATCTTCCCATTAAGGAATGTTGTCTTCACATCCATATGATGGATCTTCCAACCCATTTGAGCTGATAGCGCCAACATTGATTTGATAGAGAGTACCTTGGTACAAGACCAAAAGTCTCATCATAGTTGATCCCCTCGACTTGTGAAAAGCCTCGAGCAACAAAACTTGCCTTATGTTTCTCAACACTGCCATCAGCTACCTGCTTTACTTTGTAAAGCCATTTGGAACTCACCACTAACTTGCCCTGAGGCCTTGGGATAACATCCCACACACTGTTCCGAATGATAGAGTCGTACTCCTCTACCATTGCATCAACCCAGACTGGTTGTTGCACTGCCTCCTCGAATGAAGAAGGTTCGGTATCTACACACTCCCCAACTAGGGCCACTCGAGCGACCTCCTCTGTTTGTGCTGAGAAGATGGCTGTCCCACATTCTCTCGCGCATCTAGCATCAACATGTCAGCTTCCCTTGAGTGTTTCTACCCATCTTTGGAAGTATCAACATGAGTGGATGTCTCCACTACCGGATCCTATGCATGTGGCTGCTCCACATAAATCTGAGGCTCCTCCTCCTTAGGAACTAAAAGTTCCTCCTGTTCATGCAACTTGAGCTCCCTCTCAAGTGATAATCGCATGGCTTTCTACTCGTCGAACTTTAGATCCCTGTCTACCACTGTCCTCTGACTAGTAGGCAGATACACCCGATAGTTGTGGGGTGTATCTGTGTACCTCACAAGTATTCCTAACTCAATTGTTGGATCTAGCTTCTTCCAGGCATCTTTAGTCACATGACAGTAAACTGATGATCCAAAGCTTTGGAAGTGACTCACATCTAGTCACTTCCCGGAAAAGGCCTCCATAGGTGTCTTCATTCCCAGTATATGGTGTAGGCTTTTGTTCTACAAGTATACTACTACATTGCATGCCTCAACCCACAAATGTAGTGGTAGGCTTTGGTCATGCAACATCGCTCGAGCTTCTCCCACAATTGATCTATTCTTCCTTTCAGCCACCCCATTCTGCTGTGGGTTATGGGGTGCTGTCAATTCCCATTTAATTCCTTTTGCAGCGCAGAAGTCTTTAAACTGTTGGGAGACATACTCTCCACAATTGTCGCTACGCAAGGCTTTTATTTTCTTTCCAGATTCTTTCTCTGCCAAGGCTTTAAACTCACAAAACCTCAAGAAGGCCTGATCCTTATTTTGCATAAAGTAGATCCAACATCTACGAGAAAAATCATCAATAAAAATGACATAGTACCTTTGTTTAGCAGTGGAGGCTGTAGAGAATGGTCCACAAACATCTGAGTGAACTCGCTCTAGGATTGCTCTAGCTCTACTGTCTCAATTTGGAAAGAGGCAATGAGATGGGAAAACTTCAAGAAAGGATTAAAGAGGCAATGAGTGCGAAAAAAACAAGACAGCGCATTCAGGATGTTGAACTGAGTGATATAGAAGAATGAAGCAAAAAAACACAAGATAACAGTTTTGGGAAGGTTTGAATATGTTTATGGAAGTTTTCTTATGTTATGTTATCAATTTTTCTAATGCAACCTACAAGATGATACTATTGAAGGTAGTGAACTTGTAAAGGCTTCAATCTGCTCTATCATCTTAAAAGAGCAAATAAACTCAACTATAAAGAAACCGTGCTACTGAAGTTTAGTGTGTGTGCATGTATATATGTAATGGTGAACAAGTATGTATTGGCAAAGAGCCATGGGTAGGGAGTGTCCCAAATTTTTGTCTCCCACCTGAGCTTATTGAGTTCCTTCATGAACATGGTCGAAACACTTTGGCTCAAGTCACGAATGAAGACAACAAATCTATTTGGGGATAGGGCTAGCTCACTGCGCAACATCTTCATCCTTCCTAGAGAATGGGCAGATCAATGGTGTAGATTTACTACTAGTTTAAATGCGGCCCATGTTTGTATAAGGGGCAGGGAGGATTCTTTGGTCTAGGTGCATGCTTCATCAGGTGATTACACTCCAAGAATGGGATATGTATTCCTTATTAAAGACAGGAAACTTGCAAACCTTTCATGGTGGTGGAAGAAATTAAGTGGAATGTCCTGTAAAAGCTCGCCTTTGAAAATGGTGTGTCTTGGAGAATCGAGTCCCTATGGATGACAATCTTAGCAAGTGTGGCATAATAAGGTCGAGTCAGTGCCAATTATGCAAAAATGATGCGGAATTTGTAAATCATCTTTTCTTCCTATGCTCATTTGCTCTAGCTGCCTGGTCCTCTATTTGCACTTCTTTGGGCTTCACGTTTCAATGGCCAGGTGAGTCATATATGTCAACATGTGAATCTTGTTGGAGCATTGTCAATCCAAAGAATCTTAGATGTTTTCCACTTCTTAACTCATGGGGAATTTGGTTGGCTCAAAATGCTGAGGCCTTCTTAGAAAGGACTTCCATCCCGGACAAAGTGGTTGCTTAAACATTAGCTATCTATTCATTGATCCCTGATTCTGTCTCTCCTACTTGTTCATGTAACATAATAGAAGAAATTATTGACTTTGTTGAGAAAACAAGATGCTTTTATATAATGTTTGATTTCTCTTACTTGATAAGTACTTGTGAATGTTTGTTAGTTTCTTATTAAATTTATATTCTCTTCGTCAAGCAATTACCAAAACATGAAGATCACAAAAAGAAAAAGAACACAAGAATTAGGTTCCAAGCCAGGGCAAAAACCCCACAAGGGGAAACCCAATAAAATCCTCTTTTTATAGAATGAAATCAAAATGAGATACCCAAGACCCAAGACCAAGACCAAGACTTCCACAAATATTCCAAGTCAGCCCTCAAGTCAGCCGTCCTTCAAGTCTCCTCAACAAGTCAAAGTCAACAATAGTCAAATTTCCCTGAAATATGGTCAAATCTCTAAAAAAACTTGGACCTGCAATTTTGGCCGTGTTTTAGCCTCAAAAATTTCAGAAAATCTCACACGTATGAGCAGAAACTAGAGAAAAACATAGATTTCTCTGTCCTTTGACTTTGCTCTCTCTCTCCTTTGGCTTTTGCTGATTTTCTTCTTCTTCTTGCACAGAAATTGATGTGATAGATTGGTGAGTGAAAGAGATCGAACTGCCACGATCGTATTTATACATGTCCAGGAGGTCGAATCACTGCCTCTTTATGCAGACTTGTCCAGGGAGGGCCGACTCGGTGTGTGGATGACATTTTGACTCTTTTGGCTAAAGATAAAATTATATTTCCTTTTCTTACAAGAAGTCCAAATGAGACTTTGACTAAAATACATTTCTTTGACTCATAATATATTTTATTTTCTTAATTGACCCTATAAGCATGAAGAAGATGGTTTGACTAGAAATATAATGATAATAATGAACATAAAAATACATCAATGGTACATTTGAATTACATTATGAAGACTGACACTAGTTACATTTTCAACAAACTTACCTATCCCTGGGCATATTTTGATGGTGCCTCTCTTTTTGAAGGAGATTGTGGGAGAGAGGTTGTTCTTCATATAACACACAACAATTCTTTCATGAAGAAAAGTGGTTTGGGGCAAGGCACAAATAATTTTGAAGAGCTTATGAGTTTGAAGTTGCTTTTGTTGTTTGCCATTGAAAAAGAAATTCACCACATTTCTTTGGGGACTCAAAGATAGTCATTAATTGGTTCAACAACCCAAAAAAATGTTACACACACTCAGTCCAATCCTGGAGGAAATCTATCTATTAAAACAATCATTTGATGAAATCTCTGTTTGCCACATTTATAGGGAAAAAAATGGCGCTGCTGATGCTTTGTCTAAGGAGGGTGCTTCGCAGGTTATGGGCACATCAACATCAAGGAGCTCATCAATGATCAGGAGCATGGATTCTATCACTGGCCCTTCATAGAGGGCACTCAGGTAGAGCAATGACAGTTCTCATCTATATTTTTTTGGAAAAAAAATCGCAGACAATATATGCTAAATGTTCGGCACAGATTACACTGTCATATGATAGAACTATTATTACATTTTCTCACTATGTATTTATTTTGGAACACTTTTGTTGATGTATATTTACGACAGTAGTTCGGACTCCAAACACTGACAGGTATTTTTTTGGTGAAGCCATATGTAGCTGGTTTTCTTGAGTGCTATTTGGCACACTCAGAATGTAATTTTCATAACTTTCTAAAGTTATATATATATAGATAGATATAATCTTGCTGCTATAAAGATGACCAATATATCATATATAAAAATACGAGGTTCATTCCTAAACCACGATGGGAAAAAGGGGATGAGTGGGCTGCTGCCACCCCATTTTTGTAATAAAAAACTTTTAATCAGAAATAAGTACATTTTTTAAATATCAAAATCAAAATGTTGGTATCACTTTTGATGTGAGTAAGCTGTCTATATAAAAATGCCCTAAAATCTGTGATGTGAGTACGCTGTATGCATATAAATGCCCTAAAATCTCCTAAAATCAGTGATGTGAAAGCTGTATGCATATAAATGCTCTGAAAGAAATCATTGCAGTATGTTATATGTTATTACTCAATGCCGTTCAAAGTTTAAAATTCAAGCTATTAAAATATAACAATAACAAACTACTCACAAATTACAAAATATGAAAATAAACATTTTGATTGAAACTGATAATGTAATAAAGTTGTGTTCATAACAGTTGTATGAATGTTTATCAAAATTCCTATCCTGATTTGAAGCACCAAAATGTCATGGATTTTAACCATTTTCAAGAGCCTGCCAACATAATATTACTAGATTACTCATAATGGTGAATTGTTAAATTCCTAGCTACACACCCAACCCTTTGTATACATACAGAAAATCACTGTAAACTTTCAAGGATGCAGCTGTATCTATTAAAAATATTCAACGTCGATGTGAAAGGCAAAAGAATGCGTACCACGGTTTTACTGAACCTTCATGTCAGGCGTTGGTTCAAACTCAAGGACATTGTAATGGTATCCATCTTCGAAATCTAGGCTGGGAAGTTCAGTCCATGTCTTTTCTCTTATATTATAAGTAATCATCTTCAGCAGTCCATAACCCGGATAGATTCTAAGGCAGAGACAATCCTTAACTCCTCGGCACCTGATAGTTGGGAAGTATTGCGGAAATCTGTTTACACTCTCACACAAGAATGAAGGCATTCTAACAGTTTCCTTCAACTCCAACTTCAACTGCGATGATGAGGAGGAAGAGTTCACGTTCACCTTCTCAAACTCCCATATGATGACCTTCTGCAGGTATCCATCTTGGAATGTGGTCACCACAACTAGGAGCTGCGACCCACAGGCAGCCAAGTAGGTCTTATTTTCTAAGTCATAAACGAACCTTGGCAAATCTTTAGAAATGGAGATATCATCTGTCATGCTGAAACCCATAATTTTCCAATTCCCACGACAGTGCCCCACGCAGTAGAAGAAACCGCTGCAGTAAACAACTTCACGTTGAGCAATATAGTAAAGAATCAAATCCGGCAGCCGAAGTGGTGCAATCCCCCACGACTTCTTAGTAGAATCATAGATTTCGACTACTCCATGGTTCATACTGTCCAAGCCCATCGCTACCACTTTGTAAGTCTCTGGGTGGTCACCCTCCCCTGCCACGATAACATCTGCTCTGATATCTCTTATGGATGTCATGGGAGGGAGTTCTATGAAAGTTCTTGTCAGAGGATTGCAGACAGTAAAACATGTTCGATCAATTGCTCGAGTAGTTGTCACTAAGAGCAAGCCTGCGGCAGTGGAACTGACTCCATACTTATCACCGTTTACAATTTCTTTGACGAAGGAAAAGGAGATGGCAGAGGTTTTCTTCCATGTTCCTGTGTAGAAGCAGTAAGCAAACGCTAATTTCTTATTGTGCACAAGCAGCCATGGCATCCGGTTGGGAGGGGCCTGAGCCCATTGAGTCGTTATGAACTTCGCAGATGAAATCAAAGCATTCCATTGCTGGGAGACACTGCGAAATCGACACAGGCTTTCCACTGGCAACAATGTCAATATTTCCTCTACCAGATGCTCGGCCAACTCAGGACACACCAAAGTCTGGTTTGCCAACTCAGGACACACCAAAGACTGGTTTGATTCCATTTCAACTATTTTGAATCCACCGCAAAGTGAAACCGAATAAAACCCAATAATGCTGTGTTTCATGTTTCAATCCCATTGAACAATTTATATACGCCTTTCATCCCCCCACGAATTAATAATTTAAAATTATTTAAAATACTGAGGGTTTGAAATTAGTGTATATAACCGTAATATAGAGATTATCAACAAAAATCGGTTATTGCTATTAGTCTCCCGATATTATTCATTATTAATAAGTTATTTATTGATTTTTTAAAAAGATTATTTTGTTATGGGGTAAATGAAATATATTATTATTTAATGTTAGGCGTTGTTTAATTATTATAAGTTTTGGAAGTTTTTTGGGTCAAATTTTGATTTTTGTTATTTAAATTGGTTTTTTTAGTAGATTCATGACATTGAACAACTCCAGAGACATATCTGATTTTGGAATGTTCACAACTCAAACTTAGGATTCCAACAAATTATTTACCTAATTCAAACCAAAATAGACCAATTCAAGTCAAAATAAACCAAAAAATATGCCGGGAAAACCTCCAAAACATATAACCATCAAATATATAGAACATGATTCATCATTAACCATCAAATAGTTAGTCTTTGCCTTTAAATAATTATAAATAATGAAATTTTATAATTTTACATTAATTAAGTTTGAGGTCTTATTGTGAAGTTTTGACTCTATCACATCAAATATCCTCCATATTTACCATGGGTTACCTAATACAATGGTCATGCAATTTTTAAATCATTAATGTTAAACATACATATGGTCAAATCAATTACATATCAATAACCAAATCAAGGTTATATTAATTACACATTAATGATCAAACCAAACTTATCCGAGATTAAACTAACATTTCCATCTTAACTTTGACTTGGTATGCTTTTTCAGCAAGGTTTATTCATTTCAAATGAAATTATAGTTTAATTTATAATAAAATCCCCTCTTAACTTTGACTTGGTATGCTTTTTTCGGCAAGGTTTATTCATTTCAAATGAAATTATAGTTTAGTTTATAATAAAAATTTGAAAATGCTTTTACCCATTGAAAAATAAATGTAAAGTTGAAATAGATTTTTTTTGTGAAAATACTTTAAAGTTTGTAAAGTAATTCATAAAGAAAAGTATAATCTTGGTTTAAATTGTTTTATTCAATTATTTTAATCTTATTCAAATTAAGTAGCTGAAAACTGTATATTAGTTAATTTAATATAACAAACTAATTGAACAATTCTATATTATTTAATTTAACCCATTTATTTGAAGATCAACATATACGTGTCTACAAGTTGTAGAATAGAGAGTGAGTGTGCTATGTTAAGACACTCTTGGGTGAAAAGGTCACAAAAATCCACTCATGATAAGGCCTAGTGTGGCCTACGCGGGGTGGGATATGTGGGTGATTCAATGACTTAGATGTCTGATAGTCATCTCAAGACTCACATTACCTAAAAACAAACAAAAAAGAAGATCCACAAATACATATCATGTTTTTAACATATATCATATTTTCATATTTATAAATAGTGAATTATATTTGCAATAAAATGAAATATTTTCTTAGAAATGTCAAATCAACTAAGTCATAAGCATGGATGTATTTCTAAATTCTTGTTGTATGCTTCTCCTTATGTATTTCAAAGACACTTACCTAGCTTATTTACATGATTGAGGGTTGTCTTTGTTGGAAAATCAGAAAGGTAGAAAGATTTTCTTATGTTGATAATTACTTGTGATTTTCTTATGGTCTTATTAACTTTCTTGTGTTCTTCTTTTAATTGAGTTCATTAAGAATTACCAAAACCATAACACGAAGATCAAGGACACCAGAGGTAGGCGGACATCTAGGGAAAAACCCCTCTTTAGGGGAAAACTGAGTCAACTCTTCCTTCAATAGTTTCACGAGATAATCCAAGACTCTTTAATCTAGACTCAAACTTCCTCCAATCACCAAGTCAATCCTTCCCTTCTTCTGTAGATGATAACCTTCTAGCAATATCTTCGACCTAGAACAACATTAGTAGTAGTAGCAACACTTCGATCTAGTAGTAGTAACAACTTCAATCTTGATGCAACAACAACTTCGACCTAGCAGCAACTTCGACCTTGATGCAGTAGCGGCTTCGACCTAGCAGCAGAAATTTTTATCTTCCAGTAGTAGCCCAATAAATTCAGACGTGAGAGAGAGAGAGATGACCTAAAACTTTGATCTTGTAATCCTCCTCCTTTTGAAATTTCGTACATTGCAGCTACTTCTGCTTGTATATCGAACTTGTGAGTGAGTGCTCCAAATGAATCAAATTGCACTGTATATATAGCCTATTCTAGAGTTTAAATTACCTTCATGTAGGATGACTTGAACAAGTGAGGCCTGACATGGTGTGGAGGTGAAAAATGACTTATTTAATAATTCTTTTTATATGATTCAAAATCCAAGAAGGGTCTCATAAAATGAACAATGACTCAATATAAATTCTAAAGGTCCTCAATGGCTACTTTGACCTAAAACATGATGACCCAAGCATGAATCAATGCTTTAATAAGTCATAATAATAATTTCCTTTTCTTTATTTTGATAAATACATTTCATTATGACTCAAATATAATTATGAAGACCGAACCTAGTTACATTCTTCAACACTCCCCATTAACTAGGGAGGTATTCATAATGACATATACAAGTACAAGGAAGATCTCAAAACACATGAACCATGCAGAGTTTAGGCATTGCGATGCCACGGACTAGATTCCTAACCAAGGCAATCTATCCATGTCCTTGAACAGTTTAGGCACTCATAGTGCCACAAACTAGATTCCTGACCAGGAAAATCTATTCGAGTGGGACTAAGATGGACTAAAGTTTTCATCCACTCTAGGTGCTTGTTGATAGTGCTAGACCTGCCAACATTCAAGGGATCTCCCCGATTAGAAGTCCCAACTAGACCTCTAATTGTTTAGAGTAGGAGTCCCAACAGTGGATGGTAGTGTAATCCCTTGACCGCGGTACTGTGCATAGGTAAGTATGATAACTTTGGGTGAGAGCAAGTGTGTGACCCTACGAAGACTCAAGTGCGATGCATGAAGGTTCTAACACATAGAGGGGAAAAGGAAGTGTGCCACTTAGAAGCATGTAATAGTACACAACTTGAAAGGAACACACGAGTGGAATGACATCACAAGCTAAAATGCAGAATAATCCACAAATTAAAGTGATGGGTTAATCCAACAACACACATTCAACACGATTCACATAATTGCATACAAAGTACTTCATAACAAAATGCGTAAGTTAAACAACATACATTTCTAAAGCAACTAGAATAGTCCAACTACAATAACAACATATGAATGAAAGTGTGTTGGCTCTTATATTATTATCATCGGTGAAAGTTCCATTCATACATACACCATTGACGACCACTAGCCTCAATAGTGGAAATTACGGTCAAGAACACATGCTCCTTCAAAGAAGTATATTTTCTCTACGTTATGGAGAAGCCAAGTCTCTTCACAATACTCCCAAGCCTTTTCTAAGCCTAAGCCTAGCCAAAATCTTGGCTCCCAAAACCATGTTCTATGAGTTATGAGGTTCTATTCGTAACTAAGGGTGGGGTGACCTTTGACATTACCGTTTGTGACTCTTTCACTTCCCTCATGACTCTTCAATTTCTTTACAAGTAACTCATTACATAACATGATGAATTTTCACATTCCATTAATGATGAATTTTTACAAATAATATTACATTTTCCACATGTACCCATATAAGATAAATAGTCTAGAGACAACCTATCAAGACACAACACTATGATTCTGGAGTTGGGGGAAAGTCCAACTCGACAACATCCACTCGGTGTTTCTCAATCGCATATTGATGCCAATCTTGGTACTGTGTGATGGTGTCTTTCTGGAAGCAAACTCTTGCCTCCATGGCATCCGGGTAGATGGTCTTGGAACCTGTATCCAACTCGTTCTGAAGCATGAGCAGCATGGTGTTGACCTTGATAGGACCATCAATGTACTTTTGCATGTTGTGTGCATTCAACTCCATGTCTTCCTTGGTGGCCTCTCGTCTAATCTGCTCCATGTACTCCAGATTTGAAATCCATTCTGAGAATCTGATTGGTGCTATTATGCCAGCTTTAAACATTTTTTGTACCTATTTCTCAATTGATGGGAGAAGCATAGGGTTGATTCTCCTCAATTTCTGTTTAAAAGGTTTCTGATTTGGCTTAAGAGGGATTGTATGCTGAATGATGGAGGTATCATAGGACTTTAAATACTCATAACTTCATGCAAAGACATATTGGAATTCTTTAAAGAGGTCGATGTATTTAGGCTTTTGATCAGGTGGTAGAGATGCAAATAATTTAATTATCTTGGGCTTTTCAACAGTTCCAATGTTGCACTCTTCAATGGCAGCGTTAAGGGGTTGCAATTTTGGTTTTCTAGGGACATCATTTGAGTCAAATATGTCCTCCAATGGAGTTAGGCCTGTTAGAAGAAAATTGTCTTTCCATTGTATAACTTCAGCTTCAGTATCAGCTATTTCCTCAGAATGAACTTGTTCAAGTTCTTTTATTTTCTCCTGGTCAAAATTTGTTGGACAAAGCATTTGATTGGCTGTTTCGAGTGAGATATTTGTGTGGTGTTGTTCAGCTAGTGTTTGTGGCTCACTTGCAGCCTTTGTATCAATGTTCAGTCCTGAAAAATCTTGCTGCAGAGTTAAGAAATTGTTTATCTGTGTATCATCCTCAAATACCTGCCAATCCTTGACATTGTTTGGGACAGAAGGTCTGTGTTTTATCTCAGCTGTAAAGCAATGCTGGGGTTCAAAAGGTATTTTGCAAGTGCTTGCAAATGTGGCCAAACTATGAGCATGAAGGTTATGGGTTCTAGGAATTTTGGTTATTTGGAACTCAATGAAGGAATTTAGTATTTCAGCAGTAACAGACCTATAAGATCTCAGTATTTTGTCATTAGTGACAAAGTTTCCTTTTACTTGTTGGATGATTAGGTCTGAGTCTCCTAGGATTGAAACTTTTATGTCCTGTAAGGATTTTACTAGTTTAAGGCCTAGTAAGAGAGCTTCGTATTTTGCCATATTGTTGGTGCACCTGAAGTTTAACCTATAGGCTCGACCCTCTGTATGATTGTTTTGTTTGTTATGTATCCAAATCCCTGCCCCTGCCCCCAATTTGTTGACTGATCCATCGAATTCAAGGAACCAGAGGACTTCTTGATTTAGGGAAGGATTGTCAACTGTTGTGGGACTTGGCATTAACAATTTGAGATCTTGGCTTACATTTGGTTTGTCTTCTTGCACATTTTTATCTGTTGACTTATCAACCAATATTTCTAGATTAGGAGTCTCTTCATTTATAATCCGATCTTGTTTGAGTGTCTGGTTTTCTTCATCATTTGTGGGGCCTGTATTGTCATTGAAGAGAATATAGGAGTCTATGTCAGAATGAACAGCATATATGGGAAAGTTTTGAGGCTTGTCTTCACTACTAACCATGTATTTCATAAGTGACTCTCTATATAGCCTCTTGGGTTGACCAAAGACTGAGATGGTGGCATATGACATATCTAATTGTAGGGAACCCTGGAGTTTAGCCCCCCATGATCTTGATAACAACGTTCCATATTTGGGTGGGATATCAGCAACTACAACATCCATTAGAATTGTTTTGTTTGGGTACTGGACCAGAGACACACAAAGGTCTTTTATTAAGCCTAAACATTTGACTTGGCTGGAGTCAAATGAAAATAGGTCCTTATAAGGTCTTGTAATGTCCAGGTTGAGCCTCTCCATCACTGACTTAGGCATAAGGTTGTGAGAGGTGCCTGAATCAAACATTGCATTATGTAGTATCTTATCATGAATATGCAAGCTGACATAGAAAGGTAAGATCCCTGTAACTGCTGCCTTTCCATCAACCTTTGGACCAAAAAGCAATTCTGGGGTATCATCTAACACATTGACATTATCTTTATTACGAGTTAGTTGAAGAGAGTTCTTGAGTTGTTGTTTGTAGATGTCATGCTTGGCTAATTTTGAAAGAGGAATAGCTATCTTCAATTTGCCAATTTCAGCTTCTAGGTCAAATGGTCTTTCAGTTTGGATCTTGGTATTGTGGGTGACAGTCTTTTCCTTGTTTATTGAGTTTTCCTCTTGATTTTTGTCTTGATCATGAGACTTATCCTTTTTACTCATCTCTTGAGGAGTAGTATTTGGATTAGGCTGCAAAGTTGGTGCAGCCATTGGCTTTTGTTTTGAGGGGAATAGTTCAGTTATTTCTTCAACGGTTATTTCATTTGTAACTGAATCAGTTTTGTCCTGTGGTTCTGTAACTATGGCTTTTTTAGGCTGCAGGCTATCTTTTGCTTTTTCAGGCTGTGTTATATTTATAGTTCTGCTTCTTAGCTTGTATTTCTTATGAACTTCATAAACGGTTGTGTCATAACCTTGTTTAAAGTCAAATGACTCACCTGACCTAGTTTGGAACTGCTTAATGTCATCCTCCTTGTGATCTTCATGACTCAGGAAAACTTGCTGCTCATCATTTAGGCCCATTAGGTTAATGTGGGTGTCATCTACTTGCTCATTTGAAGTGGATGCTTCAGTATAGTTTTCCTGGAAGGGAGGTCTTATCTCTGGATCAGAACTGGCCTTGCTAATGTTTGGGTTTTGATTTCTCCTAAAATTTGGGTTCCTGACAGGGTTACTTTG
>APFE031173672.1:35713-69486 GCA_000404065.3 Pinus taeda | reverse complement strand
CGGGCCAAAACCATAACAAACCAATACCATCAACTGAATACTAGGGATCAACACGTCTGTCGAGATGCCATGGTCCAAAAACCACAGGTTCAAATTCCAAGGACTAACTACCATGGACCAAAGGTAAGTTTTCCCACATGAAATAAACTTTTCTCTGCATAAAATTCCGTGAACTTTTCTCCACATGAAATAAACTGTTATAAACTTTTCTCTGCATAAAATTCTGTGAACTTTTTTTTCTCCTGCGTACTTCTTAATTCTCATCATATTGAGAGCCATGCCATGGGTGTTGCCATCAAGTACAACATCTGTAACATATAACCATACCAGAAACATATTGCCAACATCCCTGTCCTGCGAGGCATTCACACCTTGATATATTCACCTTCACGTAAACCTAATCCAGGGGCTGTGGGGCTTTCATGCTGCAAGAGCAGTGATCTGCACTATTTCCCCAAGTCAAACTACTGATTCTTACTTATCTTCTTATAACAATTAGTTATCTTTGTGTAAACAAATACCTTATATTATATGTAGTGATTCAACACATTCATATAAGTTCCCACAATAAATAAACATTAAACTTGCAATTCATACATAGTAATGCATAAAACAGGAAAAGATACACATAAATATGATAAGACTTCTCTTTATTACTGTTTCCAATGGTTACAAACTCAACCTTCCCTACGCACTCAGTTGCAGGGGTCCGCGCACTCAGCTACGGAATATTAGGCCTCTGCACACTCAGCAGTAGAGCCTTCCCCTACACTACGACCCAAAGGCACAACTCTACACCTCGACTTAATGCTTCATCAAGTCTTTGATTCTTAGACTATTCGATATCTTTTACACTTAGAGCCTTGCTCTGTTTATACAATCCCATGGTTCGCTGACCATAGTTAGATATCTCAAACCGACACTACATTTACAAAAGTAAGGGTGGACAACCCTATGATTGTATTACAACTCACGCTCTGCGCCTACAAATCGTGGAGTCTTTACAATGGACCTAGTCAATACTTGGGCTTTAAGCCCCAAAACTTGCCTTGGGGGGATCCCACGCCCAACAGGCCCCCAACGCAAACTTTGTGACTCACCCTCGAGTCATTTTGTCGGTGCTGAGATCTTTGCTTGGATACCTCCCAACTCTGCTCGGATTGCTGCAAAGTTGGCAACGCACTGAGCGGCTCCCTGTCGAATCGCCTGTACTCGTTTTTATGAGATCGCGGTGTTGAAACTACTCTCCTGCATCTGCTTATAGTCCTGCGCCTTCTTTTGGCTGCATGGAGCATGACGACTGTGCTTCTATCGGCTAGTCAGATAGCCGGGCCACCCATGTATCGCTTCAATCGATTGCCATTCACGTTGCCTAGGAAAGGTTCTCCATTTAGCTTTACCAGCTGCACTGCACCTCCGTCTGAGACCTCCTTAACAACATACGATCCCAGCCAATGCATTCTAAATTTTCCTAGGAATTTATCGAACTTACTGTCATATAGTAACACTAGATCATTTACCTTGAAGGTGCGCGACTTAATATGTCGATCATACCAGGCCTTTTCGCGCTGATTTTGTACCTGCTAATGGAATCTAGCCAAAAAACGCTCCTCTTCGAGTTCCTCCAATTGCGCGAGCCTCTCTTCCAGGGCTCTACTGTTTGTCATACAGGGGAGCGCTACTATGCATAGACTAGGCACAATATACTCCATTGGCATTATGACTTGCACTCCATAGACCAACCGGAAAGGTGTTTGTCTTGTCAGTTTCTTGCAAGTTGTCCTATAAGCCCACAATATTGAAGGTACTCGTAGGTCTCAATCACTTCGCTACGCGTTGCATACTTTAGTTAGCGCAGTCTCCAATACTTTGTTAAATGCTTCTACTATCCCATTGGCTTGTGGGTGATATAGTGTGATTTTTTGATGATACACCCGAAACTCTTCTATTAGCGTGCTGATTGTTTCATTAAGGAAATGTGTACGACAATCGTTCATCAAGATCTTCAGACATCCAAATCGTGTCAATACGTGTTCAAACAGAAACTTCGTGGCTGTGGCGGCCATGCAATCTTTTACCGGCTGCACTTCTGCCCAACGAGTCAGGTACTCTATCATAGTGATAATGTATCACACGCCCGTCTTTCCCTGGGGTTTGATAGGTCCTACAAAGTCGATCGCCCACTTTTTGAAGGGCTGCAATGTCATTTGTGGATTCAAAGGCATCTCATCCCTTCATGATGGTTTACCTGTTCTTTGACATACATCACAAGCCTTACAATGTGCTTTTGAATTCTGATGAAAGGTTGGCCACCACAACCCTGCGCGGAGAATCTTTTGCGCGGTCACTCACCCTGCATAATGCCCTCCCGCAACACCCCCATGTGCATCCATGAGGATATGGCTTCGTTCAAATTTAGGTACATACCTTTGTAGTATCTCATCATTACCCATCTTATATAGGTACCCCATGATGATAGAAAAATTTTCCACGTGCACCACCAATTCCTTCTTCTATTGGACGAAGTATTCTTTTGGTGCAGTTCCAGTATTGAGAAAGTGGATTATGTCTTCAAAGTGTCCATCCACTTCTTGAGGTTCAACGCGATTTGGTGTTCGTCGGCAAGTATATGGCATCAAGCGTAAGCTTGCTACATGTTGCTTAACCAATCCAAATACAGTCCAATCATCTAGATAAACCTCCAAGAACTTGTGGATATATTCCTTGAATGTTGCAACAACTATGCCTGAAAAGATGGCCAGCGCATTCTTCAATCCAAATGGCATAACAGTGTATTGGAAGCAACTCCATTCAGTTGCGAAGGTTGTCTTACTCCTATCTTCTGGTGCGATTTTTATCTGGTGGTACCTTGAGAATCCGTCAGTGAAAGAATATGCTTTCTGCCCACCGACATTTCCTAATACTTCATCTGTGAACAGAGTTGGGAATGGGTCATGCACACATGCGTCATTCAATTTTCTAAGGTCCATGCATATTCTTATCTCACCCTTCTGCTTATTTTCTTGCTCTTCCATAGGGCTTACCAAATCGGATTTTTCCACTGACTCAATGATTCTAGTTGCGAGCATCTTGTCTAGTTCTATGCGGACCTTCTCCTTGTACTTCAGATTAAAGCATTAAGGCCTCTACTTAACTGGCTTCGTATCAGGATTTAATGTGATCTGCATCATCCCTAAATCTCTGATGATTCCTTTTAAGTCTGTGATCTTGGTCGGGAATAGGTCCTGGTACTCACGGAGTAACTTAGGTCCCAATAGTCGCTAAGTGTTGCATATTTAGGTTCGTCTTCCGTACCAATGTTCACCTTCTTTGTATTTACCAGCGCAATAATGTCAGGGTCTTCAATCAGTGGTCCTTGAACCTCGCGATATCCTTTAGTTTCTGGAATTTTAACTTTTTGTGGATCCTCGTCCTCTTCTTTAGTATTTACATTATAACACTCTAGCATGTAGCTCAGCTGAGTAGCCCATTTAGGCTGAATCAATTCTATTGGCTCCTGGGGTATCTTAAAGATAGTTTCTTTTACTGCTTGTAGCGCGTCATCAATAGTGTCCCACCAACGATCCTCAAATGTGAAGGTTAACAAGAACCCTCCGCGCAAGATATCCCATTCACTTGTAACATGGTGGAGCTCTGTCTCTATATACCAGTTAATGGGTATAACATCTAGGGTATGACAGAACAGGTGTACCCACTCAGGTTGTGGCTCTTCCCCATAGACCTTTGTCCACTTGGCAAGGTGCGCATGTGGATCATCCCGTCCGTCATACTTGTCTTTTAGATGCATCTGAGGCTTCCCAAAATGCATGCACATCATTCTCTTGCATTCACGCGAATCCTCAAAGCTTCCTTGGTGCGTACCCTACCACCTCACGGGTGTAGCATGTAGTACCCATTTCAAAGGCTCGAAACATTGCTGTTCTGACACCTCTCTTTCAAATCTATTCAGGAAGGCATCTACCTTGCTTAACCATCATATGTAGGGAGATCCCTTACTTCCGTTGATACGCAGTGCAGTGATCTTGTCATCATGTTACAATTCAGCGTAGTTACCTCGTGTAACTGGTTTTGCCATCACTCTATCTCTTCATCCGAATCCGACGTACAAAAGCTTTCGCGCTCCCATGAGATTTTCCCACTTGCGGTGGGATTTAGCCAGTCTTGCTCTCGCGCAGTTATCTTGTAGATGCAGTCTAATTCATTGTCACTTTCATAGTTTTGCACTATCTTTGTGTAGTGTGATGCTTCTGCAGGGTCCATAGGTATGACTACACGCTGAGACTTTTTTTTTTATCAAAAATCATCTTCTGCATCTTTAGATTTATCACCATGTTCATGTTAGTGGCCCAATCTATTCCTAATAGCGTGGGATAGGGATTGCTATCATCAACAATCTCTATCACTTCAAAATCTTCCAACAAGCTTGCTCCTTCAATATCCACAGTGATTCCCTACAATCTTCCCATAGGTAGGATCTTTTGTTCGTTCGCTATTCACAGTTGGATAGGGGACTATTGCAGCATAGGCCTTCCCATGTGCTCCCATGTCTGCTTCGGCAAAATGTTCGCGTCCGATCCTAAATCTAGAATTACTTGGTCCATCTCATATTCTCCAATCTGCGCGGTCAATCTCATTTCTCTTTCCTTCCTTGTCTAGATTTCTGTCTCTAAAAGATTTCCTCTTGGAGACATCTGTTGTCCCATTCTTGTTGAAGTGAGTTTGCTAACTCTGTTCTTTACTTTGTGAATCCTTCAATGATGAGAATTTGGTTAATTTCCTGTAATTTCTTTCCCACTTCTCCTTTAGCTTTGAAGATATTTCCAAACTCATTTTTATTCCATTTTTTGATTTTTCTCTTGATGTGTTTGAGCCTAAGATGTAGAAGGAACATCTTCGAGCCTTGAGAGTGTAACTCTTTATTGGGTCCCTATAATACTAGTGATTACCCCATTACTATGGTAGTTGTACCCCTTATTAATATTGTTGTGCCCCTATTGCCCCCATATTGTTATTACTGTGCCCCATAGAATCCCTCTATTGTTATTTTTGTGGCTTTATATTATTATTGTTAGGTCGGCTAGTTATATTGTGACTCTTAGACTCTATATATAGAAAGGAGGTTTGTCATTTGTATCATCCAAGAATTGTTCATTTATGTAATGTAAAGGAGGTTGCCCCCTCGAAGAGGCTGAATTCTAAGGCTTTGATCTATCTTTTCTATCTTTTCTTGAGCTGGTTTCATAACACTCTTCTTTCCACCACTTATTAATGTTTGTGAGGAAATTAGAGTGAGTGAGCCAAACATTCTCAAACTTAAAGGGTCTATTTCTTAGTGTACCAATTAAAGAAGCTTCCAGTTGGATGGGCTAGTGGTCTGAGCATCCAAAAGGGAGGATGAACTTTGTCAGGCTTCGTCCAGTGAGTAGAAGTTCTTCTGAGATTAGTAATCTGTCTAATCTTGAGGTTACTTGGGTAGTACCCACTCTTTTGTTATTCCATGTGAAAATTCCATTTCTTGTGTCCATATCCACCAGTCTCATATTGGTGAGGAAGTTCTGGAAGGCAACTGAGTCTCTACCAAGTGTTTTGGTTCCCCATTATTTCTGTGAGAAATTTAATCATATTGAAGTCTTCCCCCAGAATCTAGGGTACTGCTGGGTGTCTTTTTTTCATATCCTCTAGAGAGGTGAGGAGCCTAAATTTATCTTCCAGTAGTTGAGGGCCATAGACATTGGTGATCATGTAACACTCCTTGTCCCCCACAGGTTGGATAATCAAAGAAAGGTGGTGCCTGTATGCCTCCGCATCAAGTATACCAAATTTCTGAGGATTCCATAAAATGAGAATTCCTCTAGTTGATTTAGTTGCCTTGCCTTCAGGATACTGATACTTACTTAACAATTTGCTATGTTTTTCTCTGATATTCTCTACTGAGCATTTGGTTTCCTGTATGAACACCATGTCTGGTTTTCTTCTACTCCCTAGTCCTCTAATGTTCCAGGTTGTGAGCTTCATTGAGGGGGGTTTGTAAAGGAGTAACTAGAGAGATCTTTCATCTTGCCTAAGTCAATCATGGGTTTTCTACATTCTAACAACAATTCTTTCTGTCTCTTCTTTCCTCTTTTCTTAATTGGGTTTTTGGCGGATTTTCCTAATATTAATCCCATTGATGTAACCCCTCTATTTTCTTGGTTATCATGGCCTCTTTTGACTCCTATATCTTTTTGATGTGACCTATTGAGGAATAACTGTTTCACCCTATCAACTTCCTCCTGTGGTATAGAGTTAATTCCTTTGTTGCTTCCTTGTTCTAGAAACTTTTCTAGTTCAATGTTCTCCCTCTCAAGGATCTCCTGTAAGTCTTGGTCTTCTGTACCACTTTCACTTAGGGTCATATCATGGTCCCTTTCTAGTTCCATGGTACTCAGTGGGTCTATTTTGTATTCATTCTGTTCTTGTGTGATCTCCATGCTATTCTTTTTTCCTTTCCCAGTTTGCTGGTCCTCTGGTTTCTTTTTTATTCCCTCCCTTCTACTTCTTCTTCTAAAATTTCAAAACTATTGTGATTTGGTGCTTTGCTTTCACTAGGTTTATTTTGGGTCTTATTTTACCCTCCTTTTCCTTTTCCTCCCACTTTAGTAAAACCTATAGGGTCTTTTCCTTTGTTGGTTTTCTGGTGTTCCTCCCTTTTATTAAGTAGGAAATCTCTGAATAAGTGTCCATGTTCATGACATTTGCGACATCTGAATGGTATGTGTTCATAGTCAACTACCTAAATAGATTTCGCGTGATAAACTTCTAGGATGACTTCATCTGGAAGTGCTCCTGATAAGTCCATCTCTACACATATGCGAGAAAAGGAGGTATATTTTCCTCGCAGAGTCATGTCTGATATCTTTATGAAATGACCTAATTTGTTACCTATTGATTTTAAAGATTTTGGCATCTAGTAATCTAAAGGTAAGGAGTATAGTCTAATCCATATCGGGACTAATGTGAACATTTCTCACTTTGGAACAAATTTCATCGTCCAAGGTCATAGATATAGACCAGCAGCCGCATAGAAGTATGGTCCTCCAAAAATTTTGTCCTTGTCCTCCAGGTTGATAAATACCACAATAAAAAAACCCTTGGATCCAAGATGTATATTTAACTCTCCTTTTGGTTTCCAGGTGTTTTTATCCATGTGTACAATGCTTTCTCCGTAGGCCAGATGCCCATAAACTTGCACATGATCGCATAGGTTGTCATATGATCTCTATGCTCTTGGAAAGCTAGATCATTTAGGATTACCTGTGGTTTAATGCTATATTTTGGTTTGTAGGGCCCCATATTAGCTCTATTCTCAGACCCCTGATAGTTGTCTTCTACCTTCTCCTCCTGACAAACCTCTTTGTGGGTCCCTTCCTTTTCATGGGGCTTTCTGCCTTCCACCTTCTTGGTGTCAGAAACTTTTGTCTTTTTCTCCAAGTAGTTTTGAGGCTTGTTTCTATTCACTGCTCTACCTCTGTTTGAAACCAAAATACTGTAGGAGGGAGTGGAGCTCCCTCCTCCTTGCCCCTCCATGGTTACCAGCTTGTTTCTGTCACCTCCTGTGTCGAACCCTAGTTGTTTCCGCTCCGTCACTTCTGTATCACAACATATTCAACCCTGAAACAAACAATTATGTATATGTATATTGAATAGAATATAAAGTGGCAAATTTCTGTATCAATTTCTAATATGTAAAAGGGTCCAGAAATATTAAGGTGAAGTTTCATTTCAAATAAACACTAAAATCATGGCATATAGAAATTGATAGTCACAAATAATTCGATGCACGACAATGTGAAGTAAAAATAGAATTTGACATTGAAAAATTGAAATTAACATTGGAATTTAATCAAAAATTAAAATTAAAATTGGCATTGAATATAAATTGATGCATACAAAATTATATTGAAAATGAAATAGAAACATGAATTTAAATTGAAATTTAAATGGAAAAATTATAGAGGTTGACATTGAAGAGAAATTGAAATTGAATATTTTGCTTAAATGAGTTATGTGAAGAGAGAGCTAGCAGGTAGTTAAAGAACACACATGTCAAAGTGTTCATTGAAACTAGGTCAGTGTGGTGATCTCGTACCTCAGAACAGTTGCACAAATCCCATTGTTGACATGTAGACTTCTTCCACTTATTAAATCAATCAAATAAATATCTTATGATCATATATGTAGTGAGTAATTTGTATGTATAGATGTCTCTATTTCGATTTCTAATATGTAAATGGAGATAGAAATAAAATAAAAAATAGAAAGAAAAATTGAAATTGAAATTGAATAGATTATAAATGTAAATTGACATAAACATGCAAGCAATGTCTTAGAAATTGACATGTATACTAAAATCAATGTGCTAGAATTTGAATATAACTAAAATAGAATAAGAAATTGAGATGTACACTAAATTCAATGTATTAGAAAGTGATACTATACATTAAAATCAGTGTATCTATTGATATGTGCATTGAAATGAACATGTTAGACATTGAAATAGAAATAGAAGCTCACATTAGAAATTGAATATAATTGAAATAAAATTGAGACCTTAAAATTTTACATGTACATTAAAACCAATGCCCCTAAAATTAACATCAATATCTTAGAAATTGAAATGAAAATAGAAGCTCACATTGAAATAAAGATATAATTTAAGTTTGATGTGTACAATGAAACAAACAATTATATATATATATATATAATATATATATATTTATATATATAGTATATATATATATATATATATATATATATATAATTATATATATTATAGGTGACATGTTTTTATATCATTTTCTAATTTTTAAAAGAGATTGGAAATATTAGGGTGAAGTTGT
Organism: Pinus taeda; assembly: GCA_000404065.3. Taxonomy (NCBI): domain Eukaryota; kingdom Viridiplantae; phylum Streptophyta; class Pinopsida; order Pinales; family Pinaceae; genus Pinus; species Pinus taeda. The sequence continues at coordinate 60,586 of APFE031173672.1, read as the reverse complement.
ATTTGAATTGAACACTAAAATAATGGCATATGGAAATTGAAAGTCACAAATAATTTGATGCACCAAGACTTGAAATAAAAATAGAAATGGACATTGAAAAGTCAATAGTCATAGAAATTAAAATTGAAATAGATGTTGACACTTAATTAAAAATTAAAATTAAAATTGACAATAAATATAAATTGATAAGTATGAAATTAAATTGAAAATGACATAGAAAGTGGAATTTGAATTGAAATTGAGATAGAAATAAATTAGCATAGGAATTGAGGCTCACATTGAAGAGAATGTTAAATTGGCTTTTTAACTAAAATGAGTTATGTGGAGAGAGTTAATAAGTAGTCAAAGAGCACACATGCAAAAAGTGTTAGTTGAAACTAGTTCGTTTTGGTGATTCAATACCTCAGAACTATTGTGTTGGCATTATGAGAAAAGTGTTGTCCTTGATGGGAAATCACACAAGATGACAAATCATAGTGCAGGAGGTCAGAAACAAGGAATTGATGATCAATCTACAAGAATGAAGAGAAATTATATATACGTAGGTTCATCGTGACCGAGCCGCGTATACACACGGGTTAGTTGTTAAAAAGGTGCGTATGCGTATACATGCACTTTCATGCAAGGAAAAGTGCGTATATGTTGGAGAACTTACTTTTGGTCCATGGTAGTTAGTCCTTGGTATTTGAACCTATGATTTTGGACCGTAGTATCTCGTCAGATGTGTTGATCCCTAGTATTGGGTTCATGGTATTGGTTTGTTATGGTTTTGGACCATGGTATTGAGTAAGGCCTAAGACTATAAAAGAGAAGAAGATCATTAGGCAAGTGCATGGAGAAAGTCTTGAATATTTGATGAAGGATGAGATCCAGTATGCAGGTTATGGGTTGCTTGATCTAAGCTAAGGAGCGATCTCACAAGTTGATGGAGAACAAGATCTAAGGAAAAATCAGGATCAAATGGTTTGAAATGAACTATCTCTTTATAGTTGATTATGCTTATTATAGATCTGTATATTGACGCATGTAATGTTATGAACTGGGTATAACTTAAGTCTAAAATCAGTACAAGTCATGATTAAATATTTATAGATCTGTACGTGGGTTGGCTTTCGTAAAAGCGCGTATGTATGCGGGTTTGGTTTGTCCAAGTAGCGTTTGCACTTTAATGCATGATTTTGATGATACAGTTGGTTCTAAATAGTGTTGTAGAGTTCAGGGTTCTGCTCTGTGTTCTGGTGACTGCTTTTTGTTGACAGGGTTCAGTGATTTAGTATTGGGTGATTCAGAGATTGATAATGCTAGTGTTGATTGATTGTGTGCTTCAATGATATTGATGGGTCCAGCATGAAAATTGGCTGAAACGTGGCCTTCAGATTATAGAGTTGTGCTTCAGTGTATCCAGTCTGAAAATTTATGAAACGTGGTACCTGGAGGAGAGAAGATTGTAGGCCGGTGCCTACGTACTAGTATCTTAGCTAGTACAAGAACTATGGGGGTTGTAGCTCCCGTCCAGAAGAAGCTGGAGAACGAGAGAGGGTTGTAGCTCTCTGCAGGTTGCAGCCTGCATACTGGTAAAGGACTGCACTAGTACATTGTAAAAGAAGTTTTTTATTAAAGGAAGATAGAAAAAAATTGCAGCATGTGGTTTTCACCCACATTGGGTTTCCACCTTATATCATGGTGTTCATGTGTGTGTGATGATCTGTTCTGTTTTACTGCTTCTGTTTACTGTTCATATGGTCAATGAAGTTCTAATGCATTAACTAAAGATCAACATGTAATGGATTATCTGATTCATAAATAATCTGGATATACGCTCGTTGCTTTAGACACAGTTGCATATACACGCGGTTTCACTTAACTGAAGTAGCGTATATGTATCTAAGTATGGAATAGAAAAAGTTTTACTGATTTGATAATACTGATTCACCCCCCCTCTCAGTATTATTTCCAACATATTGAACGTATCTCATGGTTGGCATGTAGAGTTTTTCCACTTATTAACTCAATTTATTAAATAACTTAATGTAGTGATTAATTTGTATGTCTAGATGTCTCTATTACAATTTCCAATGTGTAAATGGAGATAGAAATAAAATAATAAATAAAAATTGAAATTGAAATTGACGTTGAATAGAATGAAAATATAAACTAACATGTACATGGAGGCAATGTCTCAGAAATTGACATAAACACTAAAATCAATGCATTAGAATTTAAATAGAACCAAAATAGAATGAGAAATTGGGATGTCTGCTAAAGTCAATGTATTAGAAATTCACATTATATAATAAAATTATCACATCTAAAATTGACATGTACATCAAAATCAAGATATTAGATATTGAAATAGAAATAGAAAATCACATTAGAAATTGAATAGAATTGAGATGCACACTAAAATCGATGTGTTAAAATTTTAAATTTACATTAAAACCAATGCATCTAAAATTGACATTAGCATGTTAGAAATTGAAATGAAACTAGAAGCTCACATTGAAATAGAGATAGAAATTGAGCTTGATGTGTACACTGAAACAAACACTCATATATGTGCATATTGAATATATTATTAGCCAACATATTTCTGTATCAATTTCTAATATGTAAACGAGTCTAGAAATATTAAAGTGAAGTTGTGTTTGAATGAACACTAAAATCATGGCGTATAAAAATTGATAGTCATAAATAATTCGATGCACCTCGACTTGAAATAAAAATAGAAATTGACATTGAAAATCAATAGTCATATAAATTAAAATTGAAATAGACTTTTACATTTAATTAAAAATCAAAATTAAATTGACATCAAATATAAGTTGACATGTACAAAATTAAATTGAAAATGAAATAGAAAGCGGGATTTGAATTGAAATTGAAATAGAAATAAATTAGAGTAGGAATTGAAGTTGAGATTGAAGAGAAATTGAAATTATTCTTTTTATTCAAAGGAGTTATGTGAAGACAGACTTAACAAATAGTCAAAAAACACACATTTTAAAAGTGTTCATTAAAACTAGATCATTATGGTGATCTTGTACCTCGAAACAGTTGAACAAATTCCACAATTGACATTTTGTGTTTTTCCACTTACTAACCCAATCAATTAAATAACTTATGATATTCTATGTAGTGATAAATTTTTGTCTAGATGTATTTATTTCAATTTCTATTGTGTAAATGGAGATAGAAATAAAATAAGGAATAAAAATACAAAATAAAATTTGAAATTGAAATTGAGATGTACATGGAGACAATGTCTTAGAAATTGACATGTACACTAAACTCAATGTGTCAGAATTTGAATAGACCAGAAATACAATGATAAATTGGAATGTCCATAGGAGTCAATGTATTAGAAATTGACAGTGTCTAGTAAAATCAATGCATCTAAAATTGACATGTACATCGCAATCAAGTTGTTAGATATTAAAACAGTAATAGAAGCTTACATTAAAAATTGAATAGAATTGAAATACAATTGAGATGTACAATAAAATAAATGTATTAAAATTTACATGTACATTAAAACCAATGCATATAAAATTTGACATCAACAAATTAGAAATTGAAATGAAAATGAAACCTCACATTGAAATATAGATAACAATTGAGCTTGATGTGTACACTAAAAAAAACAATTATGTATATGTATATTGAATAGAATATCAGACGACATGTTTTTGTATCAATTTCTAATATGTAAATGAGTCTAGAAATATTAATGTGAAGTTTCATTTAGCAATAATCAACCCCCCAAAAGAAATAAAAGCGTAATTACATCCCATACATTTAATTAAAAATTAAAATTAAAATTGACATTGAATATAAATTGATATGTACAAAATTCAATTGAAAATGAAATAGAAAGTGGAATTTGATCTGAAATCGAAATAGAAAGAAATTAGAGTAGGAATTGAGGTTGACATTGTAGAGAAATTGAAATTGGATTTTTAAATGAAATGAGTTATATGATGATTTAGGTAATAAGTATTCAAAGAGAACACATGTCAAAAGTGTTCATTGAAACTAGGTCGTTATGGTGATCTCCTACCTCAGAACCATTGAACATATTCGACAGTTGAGATGTAGAGTTTTTCAGCCTATTAGCTCAATTTATTAATTAACTCAAGGTCATTTATGTAATGATTAATTTGTATGTCCAGTTGTATCTATTTAAATTTCTAATGTGTAAATGGAGATAAAAATAAAATAAGAATTAAAAATTTAAATTGAAATTGATGTTGAATAGAATGAAAATATAACTTGACATGTACATGGAGGCAATGTCTTAGAAATTGACTGAACACTAAAATCAATCCGTTAGAATTTGAATAGAACCAAAATAGAATGAGAAATTGGGATGCCCACTAAAGTCAATATATTAGAAATTGACATCGTATATTAAAATCGATGCACCTAAAATTCACATGTACATCAAAATCAAGATGTGATGCAAGAGCATGTGACTTGGAGGGAAAATCTTCAAACTTATTCCAAAAATCCAAAAAAAATCTACAGGCAGAGGAGTGGGGTCCTTTAGCCAAAAATTTCAATGCTTTTCTAGTTTAAGATAAGGATAGAAATAAGAATAAAATCATGTTGTAATAATCTCTTATGGATAATCTGTAATAAGCTTTATGCATAATTGCTTTAAATCGTTCTATGTAAAAGACATGATTTTGTATGGGATAAGGACCAAGAGGGCTTATCTATTATTTATAAAATGAAACAACGGGACACTAGAGGATTCGAGCCTAGAGGCACTATCATTGGCAAAAACGCTTTCTGTGCATTTAATTGATGGTTCTTTGTTAAACTATTATTTTTCTGCATGTATTAGTTTCAGCTCTGTTATTTCTTGTGTTTCATTAATGGTGATTCAACCTTTGTTTCCCAATAAACACTTAAGTTGATGGCCCGTTGGGGTGTTTTCCTTTCATATCGGCGTGCTTGTTTTCTTACATGCATTGTTAAGCTCTGCAGCGGAAACTCTGTTTTACATAGAGAAGTCATGAAAATACTTAGCCATAATAGATTTTCAGACTTGAATTTTATTGTACAGGAATTATACCCTCATCGGGTCCATAACCTTTGTCGCATCATCGAGTGGGAGCAAGACAAAACTCAACTGTTGGAACGCCAAAATCCGATAGCGCGACACTATCGAAGCCGAAATATTATAGGGAGGCTTTGATAGCATATCGGGTCTGTGATTGTTATCTCATCGCAGAACCCCAAATGGAGTGGAATGGACCTTTGGAGCCGTCGAAGTCCGAAAATCCAACAACCTAGAGTCGAAACACTATAGAAAAGAGTGAAAAGGTTGTCGGTTCCACGATTGTTATCGCATTGCTAGATCAGAACGAGAGGAGCAAGCCTTTAGACTATTGGAGTCACCGATCGTGATCCCTGATAATCCTATGTGTTATGACATCGAGGGAAGAAGATTGGAAGGGCCGATTATATACCACCAATAGTGTTAATTGCATTAAACACATTGTTTGAATTTAAAGTGCCATAGTGTATTTTTGTTCCTTTGGAACGAAAGCCCCTTTGCCTGTGTATATTGCATTTTAAACGCATTATCACTTGTTTTAAAGCAACGATAGTCTGTCTTTGTAATTCCTATGGGATTATAGTCCTAACAGAGGAAAATAGGCCTATGATATGATTTGTTCCCGATAAAAGGGTTAGGGTGATCAAAGGAAAAACTCATGAGACAGTCAGTCTAACATTAGATGACTGTTACACCTCTTGAAGCAGAAAGAGGAATTCAAACAAGATTGAAGAAGTTATATTAGGCTTCAGCTGTTTGTCCATATCGCTTGCACCTAGGCCACCATTAGTGGTATCAGAGTAACCAGCTGACATTGAATTGAATCTTAGAGGAAGGAGAAGGAAAGTTACTTTGGATTTCAGAGTTGGAAGAGGACGAGGACGTGGTGGAAGAGGACGGCTTGCTACAAATAATGAAGTAATGGAAGTTGTACAACAGATGCAAGCTAGATTGGATGTATTAACAACAGGAAGAAATATAGATGATGGAGATGTTAGTGAACCTGAGGTTGAAGCTACAGAGGAGGAAGCTGTAGTAGTTACCCTTGAGATGAGATTCTTCCAGTCAGTGTTGAGATCCACAGCTAGGCCAAAGACTGAGGTTTCAATATATGAAGGAGGACTGAATCTAGAAGAATTCATAGAATGGATTAATGGCATGGAGAAATTCTTCGACTATGAAGAAATAGAAGATGAGAAGAAAGTAAATTTTGTTGTCATCAAGCTAAAAGGCCATGCAGCGCTTTGGTGGGATGGTGTGTAGGTAGAAAGAAAGAGACTTGGGAAACAACCTATCAAGAATTAGAGCAGGATGGTAGCAAAGCTAAGAGGTAAGTTTCTTCCAAGTAATTATCAGCAAACCTTGTTCGGCCATATGCAGAATCTTAGACAGAGGTTTTTGACAGTGAAAGAATACACAGAGGAATTCTACAAGGTAAGCATAAGATCTGGAGAAGCCCAGGATACAGATGAGAAGGTGGCTAGATTTGTGAATGGCCTTAGGATGGACATTCAAGATGAGATAAGTATATTGTCTCCTAAAACAGTAGAGGAAGCTTATCAGATAGCACTGAAAGCTGAAGAAAAACTCATGAGGAAGCAGTTTGCCAGAGGGAGAGGTACTTTCTAAGGAAGGGGAAGTCAAGGTGGTAGAGGAAGTTATACAACACCTAAAGATGGATCTAGTAGCATCTCAGCCCAGCATGCACCCACAGGAGGTGATGCAAGAGGTAGAGGGAGTTTTTCTAGAGGAAGAGGAGGCAGAGGAAGAGGAAGAGAAGTAAGATGTTACAGATATAGCAAACTGGGACAAAGAGCCTTTTGGTGCCTAGAGAAAGAAGAAACAAATAAGAGGAATGCTATTGTTGCTCAAGCTAAGGGGGAAGCAAGAACATCAGTGATAGAAGAAGAAAAAATACTAGAGAGAGGAGAATCTTTGGTAGTTAATAAAGTTTTTCTCAAGCCAGCAAAGGAGATAGTTGAACCATCATAAAGAAATACTTTATTTAGAACAGTGTGTAAAGTTCAAGGGAAATGTTGTCAGATGATCATTGATAGTGGCAGCACTAATAATTTGGTCTCTACAGAAGTGGTGGAGAAATTGAAGCTGAAGACAATAAAACATCCAACACCTTACAAGATGTCATGGTTACAAAAGGAACATCAACTGTTAGTGAATGAATAATGTGAAGTGGAATTTCAGGTGGGCAAGTATAAAGATAGAATTGTATGTGATGTGATGCCAATGGATGTGTGTCACATATATGCTTGGAAGACCTTGGCAATATGACAAAGGAGCCATGAATGATGGGAAAGGAAACAACTACAAGTTTGGAAAGGATGGTGTCAATCATACGTTGTTGCCTCTGCAAGAAGAAGATGTACCGGGAAAGAAGACTGGTCCAAAAACTCTGTTACTAGGAGGAAAGGAATACTTGAAGTAGATTGAAGAGAATGAGGTAAATTTTGTTATAATTTGCAAGCCCAAGGTAATAATGACTTCTACTAGAATTTTTGATTTACCCATTGAAATTCAATAAATGTTGGAGAAATATTGTGATATTATTGTTGATGATTTTCAAAATGAGTTGCCACCCATTAGAATAATTAGCCATCATATAGATTTGATTCCTGGAGCAAGTCTACCTAACAAAGCATCTTACAGAATGACTCCTACAGAAAATGAAGAGGTTTGGAATCAAGTGCAAGAATTTCTTGACAAAGGGCCGATTAGAGAAAGCTTGAGTCCTTATACAGTGCCAACGATGTTGAGTCCAAAGAAAGATGGAGGATGGAGAATGTGTACAAATTCAGGAGCCATCAATAAAATCACAATCAAGTACAAATTTCCTTTACCTAGAATTGAAGATTTAATGGATCGCTTGATTGGAGCAAAGTATTTTTCAAAACTAGATCTTAAAAGTGGGTATCATCAGATAAGCATAAGAGAAGGAGATGAGTGGAAAACCGCTTTTAAGACAAATGGGGGATTGTATGAGTGGAGAGTAATGCCTTTTGGGTTGTCAAATGTACCAAGTAAGTTTATGAGACTCATGAACGAAGTTTTTAAAGATTTTATTAGTAAATTTGTAATAGTATATCTGGCGATATATTAGTTTACAACAGGTCTAAGGAGGATCACATGAGGCATCTGAATTATGTCTTACAAAGGCTACAATAGGAGAAATTATTGCTGAATTTGAAGAAGTGTTCATTCATGAAAGAAGAGCTAGTGTACTTGGTCTTTGTTATTTCTGCTGAAGGGCTGAAGATGGATCCAGAGAAGATCAAGGCCATCATGGAGTGGCCTTCACCTAAAAGTGTCTTTGAGGTAAGAAGTTTTCATGGTCTTTCTAGCTTTTATAGAAAATTCATTAAGAATTTTAGTAAGATCAATGCACCTATTATTGAGACCATAAAGAAGGACAAACAAACATTTAGATGGACTGCTGAAGCAGAAAATAATTTTCAGTTGTTAAAAAAGAAAACCACTCAAAAGCCTATTTTGGTTCTACCTGATTTTAGTAAGCCTTTCCAAGTGAAGTGTGATGCCACCGGGGAAGAAATTGGAGGTTTTTTAAGCCAAGAAGATAGACCTATAGCCTACTTTAGTGAAAATCTAAATGATTACAAAAGGAAGTATTCTTCTTATGGTAAGGAGTTTTATGCAATTGTGCAGTCATTGAAGAAATGGAGGCATTATCTAATGTCAAGGGAGTTAATACTTTATTCAGATAACCATGCACTATAGTATACTATGCAGCAACCAAAGCTTAGCTAGAAACATGCCAAATGGTTGGAGTATCTTCAAGATTTTCATTTTGTTTTGAAGCATATAAATGGCCAATCAAACAAAGTTGCAGATGTCTTAAGTAGGAGGAATGTATTATTTCAAGAGAGTCAAATCCAAGTGTTGGGTTTTGATTTTCTTAAAGAATTGTATGAAATAGATCTAGATTTTAAAGAGGCATTTGAAGCTTGTAAAAATCCTGTTTTGATGGATAGGAGTAGATGGTTGGATTACATCTTACAAGATGGACCGTTGTTTAAGAAAAATCAGCTGTGCATACCAAACTACTCAATGAGGGAGAATTTAGTCAAAGAAAAACATAGTGGAGGACTTGCAAGAAATTTTGGCATAGATAAGGCTTTTGAATAGTTGAACATATTTTATTTCTGGCCAAAAATGAGATATGATGTGGAAAAGTATGTGAGAACTTGTAAAGTCTGTCAATATGCAAAGGGAAGGAGCCAAAACATAGGTTTGTATATCCCATTACCAATTCCAGATAGGCCTTGGGATATGGTAAGTATGGATTTGTTTTGGGCTTACAAAAGATTCAAAGAGTTAATGATTCAATTTTTTTTTGTAGTGGACAGATTTTAAAAAATGGCACATTTTATTCCATGTTATAAGACTAGTGATGCTTCTCACATTGCTAATTTGTTTTTTAAAGAGGTTGTAAGATTGCATGGGTTTCCTAAGAGTATTGTCTTAGACAGGGATTCCAAATTTGTCAGAGATTTCTGGAGGACACTATGGAAGAAATTGGGAACCAAATTAAGTTTCAGTTATGCCTATCATCCACAAATTGATGGACAGACTAAAGTTGTGAACAGGAGTTTAGGCAATCTCTTAAGGAACCTTACTGCAGAACATCCAAAGCAATGGGATCAAGTGTTGGCACAAGAAGAATATGCATATACTGAGTCACCTAACAGGAGTACAGGACAGAGTCCATTCCATATTGTTTATGGAATGCATCCAAGAGGAGCATCTGAGTTAAGAAACTTGGGAAAATATGAGATGAGAAGTGCAGAGGGTGAAGATTTTGCTTCAGAAATGCAAGCAATACATGAACAAGTGAAACAACAACTCCAAGATAGCAACATCAAGTACAAAACCAGAGTAGACATGAGAAGAAGAGAGGTGAGCTTTGAAGTTGGAGATCTAGTTTTAGCACATCTCAGAAAGGAGATGTTTCCAAAGAGGGAGTATAACAAGTTGAAGTTCAAAAAAATTGGACCGTGCCGAGCGTTGAGGAAATTTTTTGCAAATTCCTATGAGATTGAGTTACCCCCTAATGTTGGAATATCACTAATTTTTAATGTTACAGACCTTTTGTTAGGCCCCTATACTACTAGTGTAACCCCTTATTGTTACTAGTACAACCCCCTTATTATATTTTTGTACCCATGAAGTTCCCATATTGTTACTGTTGTGCCCCATAGAAGCCCACTATTGTTATTATTGTGCCCTTACATTATTATTGTTATGTCGGCTCTGATTATATTATGACTCCTTAGACTCGTATATATAGAAAGGAGGTCTTATCATTTGTATCATCCAAGAATTTTTCATTTATGTAATGTAAAGGAGGTTTCCCCCTAGAAGAGGCTGAACTATAAGGCATTGATCTATCTTTCCTATCTTTTCTTGAGCTGGTTTCATAACATTTGGTATCAGAGCTTTGGATTCTAGGGTTTCGTTCCTCCAAACAGGTCATCATGGCATTTTCGTAACAACTTTTTTTCTGCAACGTTTCAGAAGCTAAACAAAAAACCCATTTGAGAAACAATCGCGCTGAAACGCGGGTCCAAATTTCAGAGCTTTTCACACTATATTTGCGGAGATATTATCTAAGGAAGTTGGTATTTTGTAGACTCCTGAATTACATTCCAATTAGGTGACCTGGGGAAAATCATCATAACTTTCTCTCTGTGCATCAGAGTAAAATTTGTAAGAAGGTACAAAAAGAGGACAGACTGCAGTTTCTTGTATATATATTTTCAGAGCCAAAAGTAAAAACATTGACTCATGGCACGCCGTACAAGTTTGCTCTACTGAACTAGTCTATAATAAAGTCACTGTGGGAGATTTTGCATATCTCTTCCTTGGAGAATCCAATTTGGATCAGATTGGGGCATTGGAAAGAGGACACAGAGGGCTACTACAAATCACAATTTTAGAACTTAAAGATCTGAAAGTACAAAGTTACAATCGTTTCAAGATCGAGCTCCTAAAATCAAGAAAAGGCAAGATGAAGACGTTTGATGGCAAGGATCTGGTAAATTGGATACTTCAGATGGAGCAATATTTTGATCTACATGGTGTACCACTATTACAAAAGGTATGTATTGCATCTTCATATTTAGAACCAGATCAATTTTTATGGTATAAAGGGCCTTTTTCTCGTAAACAACTTGTTACGTGGTCAATTTTCATGGAGGAAATGATAGCACATTATGAGGATACAAAGAGAAACACCTTCTTTAGAGCAACACCACAACAATTGGAAAGAGTAAAAGAGCTTTGTTACATAGTGGAAAGTAGAATTATGGCAACAAGGAAGTCTACACCTCACAACTATAGTAATGAAAGTGTTGTTTCTCCTAGCCTTCCACAACCTACAAAGGTTACACCATAACAATTGGAAGAGAAAAGAGAAAAATGACTTTGTTATAATTGTGATAGAAAATGCACTAAAGGTCATAAGTGTGCTGAGAAGAAATTATTTTACATAGATTATGAAGAGGAGGAAGAAAAGGATCAAGAAACATTAAAATAAGAGTATATACACCAGGAACCAACCCTTGAGAAAGAAGAAATGAATCCAACCATATATTGTAGTGCATTGGCTGGAATTACCACTCCTCAAATTATCAAGATAGATGGACATATCAAGAAGAAAAATGTTCAAGAAGTGAAAGATCACATCAAGCATAAAGAAATAAATCCAACCATATCTTGTAAAGCATTGGAAGAAGTTACCACTCCTCAAACTATCAAGATAGAAGGACATATTAAGAAAAAGGTTCAAGTAGTGAAATATCACATCGAGCATCAACAAAAAGTTCTCCAACTTTTAAAGGATAATGCCACTTTGGTACAAAATCAAATGGAATAACAGGTAGATCAACATTGTAGTGAAAAATGTTTTGATGTAGGTGATTGGGTATTTTTACTACTACATCTCAAGCAAGCTATTTATGAGAAGGAAATGTTGGAAATACTACACGCACTTATGAAATGGCGACCTTACCGAATGGGAAGACACTTCAAGGTAAAAATGGATCATGATAGTATTAAATACTTTTTAGAACAAATATTATCTATAGAAGAGTAGAAAAAATGGGTCACAAGTATATTGGGTTGTGAGTTTAACATCATCCATAGAAAAGGGAAGCAAAATTTTGTTGCAGATGCACTCTCAAGAAAGGATGAGGATGTGGAAGCATTGTTTTGTGCTATTTCTATTATCCAACCAGATTGGATAAATGAAGCAAGGGATGAATGGAAGAAGGACGAAGAAGTGTGGCCACTCATTCAAAAGTTGCAGAAATCCCAATTCAAACAATATTGCCAGAACCTGAAGAGGAAGGAGAAATCATATTGGAACCTGGAGCAGTCACAGAAACAAGAACCCGACAACTACGAAATCGATCAATTTTCAGAGTATTTCATCAAGTGAAAGAACTTACCAGCTAAATATTCCACATGGGAGGACAAGAATATTCTACAGAAGCATCAAGAACTACTCAAGCATTGAGGAAAACACTTTTTGAAGGAGAGGGGCATGTTAGGCCCCTATACTACTAGTGTAACCCCTTATTGTTATTAGTACAACCCCCTTATTATATTGTTGTACCCATGTAGTCCCCATATTATTACTATTGTGCCCCATAGAATCCCACTATTGTTATTTTTTTTTTGTAAGCTCGGGCGGGACTCTCCGCTTTACATGTCCATTATGTACCCCTCTACGGGGGAGGGGTTGCCCAAGATTTGAACCCAAGACTTCCGGTTCGGTGAGACTTCATTTCCACGGCCCTTGCCGCTTGGGCTACCCCATGTGGACGAATCCCACTATTGTTATTATTGTGCCCTTACATTATTATTGTTATGTTGGCTCTGATTATATTATGACTCCTTAGACTCCTATATATAGAAAGGAGGTCTTGTCATTTGTATCATCCAAGAATTGTTCATTTATGTAATGTAAAGGAGGTTGCCCATTTGAAGAGGCTAAATTATAAGGCATTGATCTATCTTTCCTATCTTTTCTTGAGTTGGTTTCATAACACCTATACAAGTATGAAGGTGAAATTGTAGATGATACAACACAAGATCAAGAGACCCATGAGATTAATTAGGTAAAATAGTTACCCATAGCAAAGGAATTGCAACTAGAAAGAATTTTGGACAAGAAGGTGTTTAAGAAAACAAGGAGACGAGAATACTTTAGTATTTGGTAAAATGGAAGGATCAGCCAACCACTGAAGCTACTTGGGTTACAGAAGACATGCTACAAAAACTAGGTAGTTCTGTAGATGAAATCATGGATAGGATCCCATGAAGAATTTTGTCCTCAGGAGTCTGATGCAGGAGCATGTGACTTGGAAGGAAAATCTTCAAACTTACTCCAAAAATCTAAAGCAATCTATAGGCAAAGGAGTGGGGTCCTCTAGCCAACAATTTCCATGCTTTTCTAGTTTAAGATAAGGATAGAAATAAGAATAAAATCATGTTGTAATAATATCTTATGGATAAGCTATAATAAGCTTTATGCATAATTGCTTTAAGTCATTCTATGTAAATGACATGCTTTTGTATGGGATAAGGACCCAGAGGGCTTATCTATTATTTATAAAATGAAATAATGGGACACTCTGGAGGAGTTGAGCCTAGAGGCATTATCATTGGCAAAAACTTTTTCTATGCATCTGATTGATGGTTCCCTGTTAAACTGTTATTCTTCTGCATGTATCAATTCTAGTTCTGTTATTTCCTGTGTTTCATTAAAGGTGATTCAACCTTTGTTTACCAATAAACACTTAAGTTTATGGTTTGTTGGGGTGTTTTCCTTTCATATTGGCGTGCCTGTTTTCTGGCATGCATTGTTAAGCTCCACAACATAGACTTTGTTTTACATAGAGATGTCGTTAGTCAAAATAGAGTTCCGAACTTGAATTTTATTGCATAGGAATTATACCCTCGTCGGGTCCGTAACCTTTGTTGCATCGGTAAGTGAGAGCAAGATAGAACTCAACTATTGGAATGCCGAAATCCGATAACGTGACACTATCGGAGCTGAAATATTATAGGGAGGCTTTGATAGAATATAAGGTCCACGATTGTTATTGCATCGCAGAACCCCAAGTGGAGTGGAACGGACCTTTGGAGCCACCGAAGTCCGAAACTTTGACAACCCTGACCCAAAACACTATAGAAAAGATTGAAAAGGTTGTCGGTTCCGCGATTATTATCGCATCGCCAGATCGGAACGGGAGGAGCAAGCCTTTAGACTATTAGAGTCACCGATCGCGAAATCTGATAATCCTATGTGTTATTGCATCGAGGGAAGAAGCTTGGAAGGGCCGATTATAGACCGTCGATAGCATTAATTGCGTTAAACACATTGTTTGAATTTAAAGTGATGATAGTGTATTTCCATTCTTTTGGAATGAAAGCCCTCTACCTGTGTATATTTCACTTTAAACGCATTATCACTTGTTTTAAAGCAGTGATAGTCTATCTTTATAATTCCTATGGGATTATAGTCTTGCTAGAGGAAAACGGGCCTTTGATATGATTTGTGCCCGATAAGAGGGTTGGGGTGATCGGAGGAAAAACTCATGAGACAGTGAGTCTAACATTAGATGATTGATACATCTCTTGAAGCAGAAAGAGGAATTCAGCCAGAAATTGAAGAAATTATGTCAGGCTTCAGTCGTTTGTCCATATCGCCTGCACCCAGGTCACCAAGATGTTACATATTGAAATAGAAATAGATGCTCACATTAGAAATTGAATCGAATTGAAATAGAATTGAGATGTACACTAAAATCAATGTGTTAAAAATTTAAATGTACATTAAAGCCAATGCATCTAAAATTGACATCAACATGTTATAAATTGAAATGAAAATATAAGCTCACATTGAAATAGAGATAGAAATTGAGTTTGATGTGTACAATAAAACAAACAATTATGTATGTGTATAATTAATATATTATCAATCAAACAATTATGTATGTGTATAATTAATATATTATCAATCGACATCTTTCTGTATCAATTTCTAATATGTAAAAGAGTTTAGAAATTTTAAAATGAAGTTGTATTTGAAATGAAAATAAAATCGTGGCGGATAGAAATTTAGTCACAAATAATTTGATGCACCGGGACTTGAAATAAAAATAAAAATTGACATTGAAAAATCAATAATAATAGAAATTAAAATTGAAATAGACTTATACATTTAATTAAAAATTGAAATTGGAATTGAAATTGAATATAAATTGATATGTAGAAAATTAAATTGAAAATGAAATAGAAAGTGAAATTTTAATTGAAATCAAAATAGAAAGAAACTGGAGAATGAATTCAAGATGAATTGAAGAGAAATTGAAATTGGATTTTTTATTGAATGAGTTATGTGAAGAGAGAGTTAACAAGTAGTCAAAGAGGACACATGTCAAAAGTGTTAATTGAAACTAGGCCGTTATGGTGATCTCGTACATCGGAACCATTGAACAAATCTCATAATTGATATGTAGAGTTCTTCCACTTATTAACTCAATGAATTAAATAAATTATGATCATGTATGTACTGAGTAATTTCTATGTCTAGATGTATTTATTCCAATTTTCAATTTCTAAATGGAGATAAAAATAAAATAAGAAATAAAAATAAAATTTGAAATTGAACTTTACATGTACATGGATACAATGTCTTAGAAATTGACATGTACACTAAAATCGATGCATTAGAATTTGAATAGAACTGAAATAGAATGAGAAATATGATGTGCACTAAAGTCAATGTATTAGAAATTGACATTGTACAATAAAATCAATGCATCTAAAATTGACATTTACATTGAAACCAAAATGTTAGACATTGAAATAGAAATAGAAGCTCACATTAGAAATCGAATAAAATTGAACTATACACTAAAATCAATGTGCTAAAAATTTACATGTACATTAAAACCAATGCATCTAAAATTTACATTAACATGATATAAATTGAAATGAATATATAAGCTCACATTCAAATAGAGATAGAAATTGAGCTTTATGTCTACACGGAAAAAAACTATTATGTATATGTATTTTGAATAGAATATCAAATGACATGTTTTTCTATCCATTTATAAAATGTAAGAGTCTAGAAATATTAAGGTGAAGTTGCATTTGAAATGAGCACTAAAATCGTGGCGTAAAGAAATTGATAGAAACAAATAATTCAATCCACTAAGACTTGAAATAAAAATGGAAATTGACATTGAAAAATCAATAGTCATAAAAATAAAAATTGAAATAGATGCTGACATTTAATTAAAAAAAATAAAAAATTGTCATTGAATATAAATTGATCTATAAAAAATTAAATTTGAAATGAAATAGAAAGTGGAATTTGAATTAAAATCGAAATAGAAAGAAACTCGAGTAAGAATTAAGACTTTCATTGAAGAGAAACATAAATTGGTTTTTTTACTAAAACGAGTTATGTGAATAGAGATATAATAACTAGTTAAAGATCTCACATGTAAAAAGTGTTCATTTAAACTAGGTAGTTATCGTGATCATGTATCTTGGAACCATTGAACAAATCCCACAGTTGACATGTAGGTTTTTTCCACTTATTAAATCAATCAATTAATAACTTAAGAACATCTATGTAGTGATTAATTTTTATGTCTAGATGTCTCTATTTCAGTTTATAATGTGTAAATGGAAATAGAACTAAAATAATAAATATAAATCAAAATTGAAATTTGAAATTCAAACTCATGTTGAATAGAATAAAAATATAAATTGACATGTACACGGAGACAATATCTTAGAAATTGAAATGTACACTAAAATCAATGCATTATAATTAAAATAAAACATAAATAAATCACCAACCAGAATGTCTACTAAAGTCAATATATTAGAAATTTACATTGTATATTAAAATAAGTACATCTAGAAGTGACATGTACATCGAAATCAACATATTAGACGTTGAAACAAAAATATAATCTCACACGAGAAAGTGAAAAGAATTCAAATAGAATTGAGATATACACTAAAATCAATGTGTTAAAAATTACATGTGCATTAAAACCAATGGAACTAAAATTGACATCAACATCGTAGAAATTGAAATGAAAATAGAATATAACATTGAAATAGAGATAGAAATTAAGATTGATGTGTACACTGAAACAAAAAATTATGAATATGTATATTGAATAGAATATCATGAGACATGCTTTTGTATCGATTTATCACATGTAAAAGAGTACGAAAATATTAAGGTGAATTTGTATTTCAAATGAGCACTAAAATCATGATATATAGAAATTGATAGTCACCCATAATTCGATGCACTAGTACTTGAAATAAAAATAAAAATTGTCATTGAACAACTAAAATAGACATTAACATTTAAGTAAAACTTAAAATTAAAATTTCCATGGAATATAAATTGATTCGTACAAAATTAAATTAAAAATGAAATAGAAAGTTGAATCTGAATTCGAATCGAAATAGAAAGAAACTGGAATAGTAATTGAGGTTGACATTGAAGACAAATTGAAATTGAATTTTTCATTGAAACGAGTTAACACGTAGTCAAACAACACACATGTCAAAAGATTTCACTGAAACTAGGTCATTATGGTGATCTCTTACCTCAGAAACATTGAACAAATCCCACGGTTGACAGGTAGATTTCTTCAGCTTATTAACTCAACGAATTAAATAACATATGATCATATACGTAGTGACTATGTTTTATGTTTAGATGTCTCTATTTCAATTTCTGATGTTTAAATAAAGTTACAAATAAAATAAGAAAAAAAATAAAAATTGAAAATTGAAATTGATATTGACATTGAATAGATTATAAATATAAATTGACATGTATATGAAGGAAATGTCTTAGAAATTGATGTCTACAGTAAAATCAATGTTTTAGAAATTGGATATAACTAAAATAGAATGAGAAATTGGGATGTCTACAAAATTCAATGTATCAGAAATTGACATTGAACATTAAAATCTGCGCTTCTAAAATTGACATGTACATCGAAATCAACATGCTAGACATTGAAACATAAATAGAAGCTAACATTAGAAATTGAATAGAATTAAAATAGAATTGAGATGTACAATAAAATAAATGTGTTAAAAATTTACATGTGAAATTGAAAATCATGCATCTAATATTCACATCAATATTAGAAATTGAAATGAAAATAAAAGTTCACATTTAAATAGAGATGGAAATCGAACTCGATGTGTACAATGAAACAAAAAATTATGTATATTTATATTGAATAGAATATCATGTGACATGTTTTTTTATCAATTTCAAATATGTAAAAGAGTCTGGAAATATTAAGGTGAAGTTTCATTTTAAATAAATACTAAAATCATGGATTATAGATACTGATAGCCACAAATAATTTGATGCACCACGACTTGAAATAAAAATAGAAATTGACATTGAAATATTGAGATTGGAATTTACATTTAATTAAAAATTAAAATTAAAATTGGCATTGAATATAAATTTATAGGTACAAAAAGAAATTTAAAATTAAATAGAGAGTGGAATTTGAATTGAAATTGAAAAAAGAAAGAAACTAGAATAAGAATTGAGGTTGAAATTAAAAAGAAATTGAAATTGTTTTTTTTAATGAAATGAGTTATGTGAAGAGAAATTTAACAAGTAGTCAAAGAGCATGCATGTCAAAAGTGTTCAATGAAACTAGTTCGTTATGGTGATCTTGTACCTCAGAACATTTGAGAAAATCCCACACTTGACATGTAGAATTTTTCCACTAATTAACTCAATTAATTAAATAACTTATGATCATCTATGTAGTGAGTAATTTATATGTATAGATGTCTCTATTTCAATTTGTAATGTGTAAATGAAGATGTAAATAGAAATAAAAGTAGAAATACGAAATTGAAATTGACATGTACATCGAGTAAATGTCTTATAAATTGACATGTAGACTAAAATCAATGCGTTAGAATTTGAATAGAACTGAAATATAATGATAAATTGAGATGTCCACTAAAGTCAATGTATAATAAATTTACATTGTAGATTAAAATCAATGCATCTAAAATTGACATGTACATCAAAATCAACAAGTTAGACATTGAAATAGAAATATAAGCTCACATTAGAATTTGAATAGAATTGAAATAGAATTGAGTTGTACCCTAACATTAAATAAAAAGTTATGTATATGTATAACGAATAGAATATCACACAACATGTTTCTATATCAATTTCTAATATGTGAAAGTGTCCAGAAATATTAAGTTGAAGTTGCACATGAAATGAACACTAAAATCATGGCATATATAAAATGATAGTCACAAATAATTCGATGCATAAGAGACCGAAATAGAAATAGAAATTGACATTGAAAAATAAATAGTGATAGAAATTTAAATTTAACTAAACGTTGATATTTAAAATAATGAATTAAAATTAAAATTGTCATCGAATATAAATTTATATAAACAAAATTAAATTGAAAGTGAAATAGAAAATGGAATTTTAATTGAAATCAAAATAGAAAGAAACTAGAGTAGGAATTGAAGTTTGATAATGAAGAGAAATTGAAATTGGTTTTTTTACTGAAATAAATTATGTGAAGAGAGAGTTTACAAGTAGTCAAAGAACACACATATCAAAAGTGTTTATTGAAATAAATTATGTGAAGAAAGAGTTTACAAGTAGTCAAAGAACACACATGTCAAAAGTGTTTATTGAAACTAGGTAGTTGTGGTGATCTTGTACCTCATAACTGTTGAACAAATCCCAGAGTTGACATGTAGATGTTTTCCACTTATTAACTCAATCAATTAAATAAATTATGAACATCTATGTAGTGATTAATTTGTATGTCTAAATCTCTCTATTTAAATTTTTAATGTGTAAATAGAGAAACAAATAAAATAAGAAATAGAAAAAAATGAAATTGACATTGAATAGAATATAAATTGAACTTGAAATGTACATGGAGGCAATATCTTAGAAATTGACATGTACACTAAAACCAATGTGTTAGAATTTTAATAGAACCTATATAGAATGAGAAATTTGGATGTGCACTAAAGTCATTGTATTAGAAATTGACATTGTTTATCAAAATCGATGCATCTAGAATTGACATGTATATCAAAATCAACATGATGGACATTGAAATAAAAATAGAAGCTCACATTAACTATTGAATAGAATTGAATATAATTTAGATGTACACTAAAATAAATGTCTTAAAAATTTACATGTACATTAAAACCAATGCATCTAAAATTAATATCAACATGTTAGAAATTGAAATGAAAATAAAGGCTCACAACTAAATAAATATAGAAATTGAGATTGATGTGTACACTAAAAAACAATTATGTATACGTATATTGAATAGAAAATCAGGGGATATGTTTCTGTATCAATTCTAATATGTAAAAGAGTTTGGAAATAATAAGGTGAAGTTGCATTTGAAATGAACAAGAAAATCATGGCATATAAAAACTGAAGTTAACGTTGAAATAGAGATAGAAATTGAGATTGATGTGTACACTCAAACAAACAATTACGAATATGTATATTGAATAGAATATAAAGGAACATGTTTTTTATCAATTTCTATTATGCAAAAGATTACGGAAATATTAAGGTGAAGTTGCATTTGAAATGAGCACTAAAAAACGGCATATAGAAATTGATAGTCACAAATAATTAAATGCACCGAGACTTGAAATAAAAATGTAAATTGATATTCAAAAATCAATAGTAATAGAAATTACAATTGAAATAGACATTGACATTTAACTAAAAGTTAAAATTAATTTTTTTATTGAATATAAATTGATATGTACAAAATTAGATTGAAAATGATATAGAAAATGGGATTCGAATTGAAATCAAAATAAAAAGAAACTGGATTTGGAATTGTGGTTGATAATGAAGAGAAATTGAAATTGGTTTTCTTTATAAAATGAGTTATTTGAAGAGAGAGTTAACAAGTAGTTAAAGAGAAAACATGTTGAAAGTGTTCATTAAAACTAGGTCGTTATGGTGATCTTGTACTTCGGAACCATTGAAAAAATTGCACAGTTGAGATATAGAGATTTTCCACTTATTAATTTAATCAATTAAATAACTTTTAATAATATATGCTGTGAGGAATTTATATGTCTAAATCTCTTTATTTCAATTTCTAATTTGTAAATGGAGATAGAAATAAAATAAGAAATAGAAATAAATATTGAAATTGACATTGAATAGAATGCAAACATAAATGGACATGTACAATAAAATCTATGTGTTAGATTTTAAATAGAATAAGAAATTAGGATGTCCACTAAATTGAAATGTACTCTAAAATCAATGTGTTAAAAATTTACATGAACATTAAAACCAATAAATATAAAATTAACGTCATCATGTTAGAAATTGAAATAAAAACTCACAATGAAATAGAGATAGAAATTGAGTTTGATGTGTACACTCAAAAAAACAATTTTGTATATGTTTATTGAAAAGAATATCAAGTGACATGTCTTTGTATCAATCTCTCTAATATGTATAAGAGACCAGAAATATTAAGGTAAATATGCATTTGAAATGAACACTAAAATTATGGTGTTTAGAAATTGATAGTCACAAATAATTTGATGCACTAGGACATGAAATAAAAAAGGAAATTGACATTGAAAAATCAATAGTCACAAATAATTTGATGCACTAGGACATGAAATAAAAAAGGAGATTGACATTGAAAAATCAATAGTCATAGAAATTAAAATTGAAATAAACGTTAAAATTTAGTTAAAAGTTAAAACTGAAATTGTTATTGAATGTAAATTTATAAGTAAAAAAAAAAATTAAAATGAAATAGAAAGTGGAATTTGCATTGAAATCTAAATAAAATGACACTCAAGTAGGAATTGAGGTTGACATTAAAGAGAAACTGAAATTGATTTTTTTATTGAAATGAGTTATGTGAAGAGACAATTAATAATTAATCAAAGAGCAGACATGTCAAAAGTAACTAGTTCGTTATGGTGATATTGTACCTTAGAACCATTGCACAAAGCACATAGTTCACATATAGATTTTTTCCACTTATTAACTTAACCAATTAAATAATTGAAGATTTTTTTGTAGTGATTAATTTGCATGTCTAGATGTATCTATTTGAAATCATAATTTGTAAATGGAGATAGAAATAAAATAAGATATAAAATAATGAAATTTGAAATTGAAATTGACATTGAACAAAATGAAAATATAAATTGATATGTACATGGAGACAATGTTTTAGAAATAAACATGTACTCTAAAATCAATGCATTAGAATTTGAATAGAACTGAAATAGAATGAGAAAATGATATGTCTACTCACATCAATGTATTATAAATTGGCATTGACATTAAAATCAGTGCATGTAAAATTGACAAGTACATTGAAATCAACATGTTAGACATTGAAATAGCAATAGTAGCTCACATTTGAAATTGACTAGCATTCAAATAGAATTGTGATGTACAATAAAAACAATGTGTTAAAATTTTACATGTACATTAAAACCAATGCATCTAAATTGACATCAACATGTCAAAAATTGAAATGAAAATAGAAACTAACATTCAAATAGAGTTAGAAATTGAGATTGACGTGTACACTAAAACAAACAATTATGAATATGTATATTGAATAGAATATAATGAGACATGTTTCTGTATCAATTTTGTAATATGTAAAAGAGTATGTAATAATTAAGGTGAAGTTTCATTTCAAATTAACACTAAAATCATGGCATATAGAAATAGATAGTCACAAATTATTCGATGCACTGAGACTTAAAATAAAAATAAAAATTGACATTGAAAAGTTGAAATAGATGTTGACATTTCATTAAAATTCAAAATTAAAATTGGCATTGAATATAAATTGATTGGTACAAAATTAAATTGAAAATGAAATAGAAAGTGGAATCCGAATTGAAATCAAAATAGAAAGAAACTGGAATAGGGATTGAGGTTGACATTGAAGAGAAATTGAAATTGATTTCTTTTACTAAAATGAGCTATATGAAGAAAGAGTTAACAAGCAGTCAAAGAGCACAGATGCCAAAAGTGTTCATTCAAATTAGATCGTTATGGTGATCTCATACCTCAGAACCATTGAAGAAATCCCATAGTTGACATGTAGAGTTTTTCCACATATTAACTTAATCAATTAAATAACTTATTATAATGTATGTAGTGAGTAATTTCTATGTCTATGTGTCTCTATTTCAATTTTGATATGTAAATGGTGATAGAAATAAAATAAGAAATAAAAAAAATGTAAATTTGAAATTTAAATTTACATTAAATAAATTGTTTAATATAAATTGACATGTACATGGAGGAAATGTCTTAGAAATTGACGTGTATACTAAAATCAATGCATTAGAATTTTGATAGAACTAAAATAGAATGAGAAATTGGGATGTCAAATAATATCAATGTATTAAAAATTTACATTGTACATTAAAATGAGCATATCTAAAATTGACACATACATCGAAATCAACATGTTAAACATTGAAATAGAAATAGAAGCTCATATTAAAAATTGAATAGAATTGAGATATTCACTAAAATCAATGTGTTAAAATTTGTCATGTACATTAAAACCAATGCATCTAAAATTGCAACATGTTAGAAATAAAAATGAAAATAGAAGTTCACATTGAAATAGAGATGGAAACTGAACTTGATCTGTACACTGAATTTTTTTTTTATATATATGTATATTGAATAGAATATCATGAGAAATGTGTCTATATAAATTTCTAATATGTAAAAGAGTATAGAAATATTAAGGTGAAGTTGCATTTGAAATGAACACTAAAATCATGGCATATAAAAATCGAAGCAAAGCAAAAATAGAACGGTTATATAATTTACTTGAGTGTGACTGGACCAAGGAGTTCGTGGAACAGAGCCACTGACGAACCGAAAGAGCCTGAGACAAAAGGAGCAGGCCTGGTCAGTGTCTATGCCAGAAGAAGGTCGAATTAAGTCAAGGAAAGGACCATTTACCTATTTGGGGCCGCAGAAGTCCGACACCCTATTACCTGAGTTCAAGGGCATCAGAAGTTAAACCATTTCACACATCGAACAGAGACTAGAGGCAACAATAACATAGCAAGTGGCAATTATCGGACGGGAGACTAGTTTTCAAAGGAAAACAAGAGAACGAGACAGAGGAACTTACTGCTTGGAAAGAGTTCGAGCAAGTGCACCTCCAGATCCAAGGCAGACTCGTGCCATAGGAGAAACCCACAGGAAACCGCATAACCAAGTTCGGAAGGCCGACATTCATTCACAACCACAAATAGAGGAAAACAAGAGATTTCCATATTTGCCGAAGCAAGTGTTGGGTTGTGTTATATTCTTTCCACGACTAACCTACGTAGTGAACTGGGGGGTTAGAGGGGGGGTGGGTAGCCCCCCTCTACAGGGTCCGGGGCAGCGCCCCGAGAATTTTTTTTTTTTGGACCCTATATTAGGTTGAGCGAACCTACCTATGGTTTTTGGTCCATGGTTTTGGACGCGATGGTTTTCGGTCCATGGTGTTGGATGCTTCGGCATGTATAAATATGGATTGTAACATTAAAAGGAACATAATGAAAAATCAAGCTGGTAGTCCTGGTTTTGGGATCCAGGGGAAATCTCTGTGCATATGTGTTTTATGTGTTATGCTCTCGCATTGTTTATTTTCTTT